>PISX010031564.1:0-17233 GCA_004024625.1 Mellivora capensis
CCCGGGCCTCCCACTCTGCCCTACTGGTGTGAACTCTCTGGTCACAGGCTCATCACTCCTCATGGACTCCCACCTCCTCTCCCGGGCCTCCCACTCTGCCCTACTGGTGTGAACTCTCTGGTCACAGGCTCATCACTCCTCATGGACTCCCACCTCCTCTCCCGGGCCTCCCACTGTGCCCTACTGGTGTGAACAGTCTGGTCATGGTCTCATCAATCCTCATGGACTCTACATCCTCTCCTGGCCTCCCACTCTGCCTGGCTGGTGTGAACAGGCTGCTCATGGTCACGTCATTTCTCATGGACTCTACATCCTCTCCAGGGCACCCTTGCTCTCAGGAAGGCCCCTGAGTGACACATGGGGCAGGTTCTCAAAAGCAGCAGGAGAGGACCATCAAGTAGTAAAGGTCTTGAAGTGGGTGAGAGCCCAAGGCTGTGGGCTGGGCAGTCATAAGTCAAGACTGGTAGTGGTGGGTTGTTAAGTGGGGAAGTTCTCCACAGAGAAGGACCATCCTATGTTGGGAAGAGGAGGGTGGGTGGAATGGAGGACAGGAATGTTTTGATCAGAGAGTATTCTCTCTGTGTGTATTGACTCTGCCAAGCGAAAGTGAAAGAAAATTCATGACATCATGAGAGAACAAAGGGCGTGGGCACAGTGGTTCAGGCAGGGGCTTTCCTACTCAGCTTGTGCATAAGCTGGACGCCAGTCCTATTCCTCAGCCTCCTGCGTCTGCTCTGTTGGTTGTAGACATGGCATCTGGTACTTCCCGCCTCCATGTAAGCTGGGGTTGAAAATTGGGGGTGGGGAGAGGGAAAGCACCGCCAAGGGTTGGGGAGTGTTTTCAGGAGTCCACGAGGGACAGAACTCGGGGAGGTGGGGGCAGAGTGGCTGGGAAGGCATTCTGCAGGGCCTGAGACAGGCTATGATCTCTACAGAAGCTGAAGGAAGGTTCTGGGAATAGAAGTGGCTTGTTTGGCTCCTCAGTGCTCTTCTGTGTCAGGCCCAACGGGCCACTGTTAGGGGAGGATGGTGGGAAGTGGGAGTGGGGTTTGGGCCCACAGGGCTGGATTTAACCTATGGAAATGTTGTCTGAAGCCTTTTCTCCTCCTTTTGGTTAGGGGCCCCTGGCCTCCTCCTCCTGAATTAGAGGTTCATAAAACTCCTTCACTCTAAGGTGTTAATGAGCAGATCTGTGAGCCTTTGAGGAGCGTGTGCAGTGCTTGGGGGCTGGCATCGGGGGGCTGCTTAGCACAGAGGGGCGTCGGTCCTGCGAGGAAATGTCTGTGACGTCCAGACTGGGAAGATGGGAGGTCCTCCCAGGCTTGCCAGCGACAACACAGAGGTGCACTGGCCAGCTTCAGCCTATGGAAGGAAGACTTCGATCTGGCCCTACCTTCTGTGAGTGAGGCCCTGGTCGAGCTACAGGAGACCATATTCTGCAATAGGTAGATAGAAACACACAGGAAGTCCAGGGGAACGAGACACACTGAACACCGTGTCACCGTAACATGTGAGTCATTACACGGCCATAGGACAGTAAGAAAGCAACCAGGAGTACGGAGAGTATATGTCCTGTCCAGGGTTTCCTTCTAAAGTAGTCATGGAGGGCAGTGCGTGCGTGTCCCATGAGCTGACGAGTGGATGATTCTCTTTGGGAGCTGTTTTTAGCGTCCAGTATATAACTTGGGTGCTTTGTAACTGGATTTAGTTTTTGGCATTTGACAACCTTTATCTGGATAGGAGGCATGCGAAATGTGGGAAATCACTCATGACATTGGGATGAATGAGAGGTATGGTTGTAAAGGAAAAGAATGATTTTCCTGTGTTATAAGCTTGAAATTCCTAAAGAGAAGTTCCACAAAAGGGAAGGACAGAGCCTTGTGTATAGGAGCTGGAGGGCCATGCAGGCAGGGAGGGCGGGGCCGGGCAAGGAGGGGACATGGGTGTAAAGGTGGCAGGCGTTCCAGGCACCTTGATTTGCGGTCTCTTGGCCTTCGCTGTCCAGGTGAAGGTCTATTCTGAGGGAAGGACATCAATGACCTTCACTGCTAACTTGGAGGACAGAGTGAGGAAGATCAACGAACACATCCGGGCTAAGACCAAGATCCCGTGAAGGACTGTTGCTGGGCTCCAAGATGCTAAAGCCCCAGAGGAGGCTGTCGTCTTATGGCCTTGACAATGAGACGACCATCCACCTGACTCTGAAGGTGGCAAAGCCCAGTGATGAGGAGCTGCCCGTGTCTCTGGTGAAGTCGGTGATGGGGGGCAGAGGCACCTCCTCCGGGTGCGAAGGTCCAGCTCAGTGGCCCAGGTGAAACAGATGATCGAGACCAAGACTGCGATCACGCCTGAGCAACAGATTGTGACTTGCAGTGGCAAGAGGCTGGAAGACGGGAAGACCATGGCGGATTACGGCATCAGACGGGGCGATGCACTCTGGCTGGCAGACTACTGCATTGGGGGGTGAGCCTGCTGTTAGCTCTCCCTCTTCCTACATCCTTTGATGATTTCCCCAAATTAACGGGAAAGAGAAATAGGGAAAGTTAGGGGTGAAGTGGGAAGGAAGACTGCAGAAAACTTTCTAACTCCATGATTTTTTGATCGAACACAATTGATTAGGTGTCTGGGTTGTGTGTATTACTGAAAATAGAAAATAGTATTTTAAGGCACAGTAGAGATAGCATCCAAGCTAGCTTGCAATTTAATCCTTTCTCTCCTCCCTCTGATTTTTAGAAAAATTCCTATTTCTTCTTCTGCCCAACAAGACAGTAAGTTTCACATCGGGATCCATGTTCCCCTACTTTCTGTGTTCCCACAGATACATTTCATCTGTAATATCACTCAATATGTTGAATTAAATTGAGTTTCTACTTGTAGAGAACAGTGAAATGATTTATATTGAAGTGTGTTAATCCCTCTGATATGATTACAATCTAAGTAATAAAAATTTAGAAATTCAACTAAACTACCTTCTCTGTCCTTATTTAACGTTGTTTGGTAGGAAATGAATCCCGGCATGGTGTGCCATCTTACTCTCTATGCCTCACTCCGAATTCAGCTGTTCTTATTTCTGGAGATGATGGTGGGCATGGGAAGACACCTCCCCTGGGGACTCAGAGATTTTGTTCTCTAGTGGAGGGGTTCCTGGGGGAGGTGTGGTTGTGGAGCAGTCTCTATCCTGCCTGTGTTAGGGTCTAGCAGTTCTTCTCTGGGGTGGGGGCATCATTTGAGTGAGGGCTTTGGATTGGTCTCTGGTTGACTCCCAAGGCTGTGCCCAGGTCCTGGCTGACAGAGACTTTTCCTGGATGCCTCCTGCACCCCCCAACCCATGTCTGTTCCTCCCTGGGGAATGTGGGTCTCTTCCTGCATCTTCCTCCCTCCCTCACTCCTCTGTCTCACTGTCCCTCTTGTGTCTCATGACTTGGTTAAGAACACATTTTCCACACCATCTAAGACATGTCTAGTCCCTTATGCTCTTTAAACTTGCTCAAGAACCACCTTGTGCAGAAGAGGTCCCTAGCTGAACCCCAGTGGCACAACCCTCACTTAGGGGAATTCCTTGTCCCACTTTGGGCTCTAGTGCTCTTGGTGGCTCTAGTGACCTGGTTAGGTGGGCATTAGGTTGGACTGATTTCCCGAGAGGAGGAAGTGTGGCTCCTTGTTTCAGATGGGTCTCCCGCAGGGTAGAGTCTGGGATTTCTCTGTTAACTTGGGGGAATCCTGAGGCCAGACACTGTGGGGTCTTCACGGTGTGCGCCTTCAGACTGGGGGAGAGGGAACGTTAGTTGTCCTGTCGTACAGGATCTTACCAGCGTATGGACTCTCCGGGCATTGTCACTGGACCCCTGAGGACGGGGAAGGTCCTCTCAAAATCATGCCCTCTCTCTTCAGCAGCTTAAGAGAGAGCCGGAAGGCCACTTCCCCTCTCTGAACCTGTTTATGCAGCATAGAGGGATTTGCCCTGAAGCAGAAGAACATTTCCCGAGGGGAGGATGGGGTCTCCCCTGAGGACACATCTTGCGGATTCTCACAGGGAAATGGACAAGCTGAGGGCTGGCTGCCTTCCCAATGGACATTCCCATCTGTGGGCCCTGGGCTCACCCTTTCTTCCCCCCTCCACCCCGCACTCACCGTCCAGCCTGCCCTCTCCCCAGACTCCCCAGGAGCTTCCTGGCTGCCCCCTTCACTTCCTTGTTCCTGAGGGTGTAGATGAGCGGGTTGAGGGCCGGGGTGACCACGGTGTAGAAGAGCGAAACGAACTTGCCCCGCCCCTGGTCGTAGCGGCGTGTGGGCTGTAGGTAGGTGTAGATGGCCGAACCGTAGAAGAGGCTGACGGCGGTCAGGTGGGACCCGCACGTGCCCAGCGCTTTCCTGCGGCCGCCCTGGGACCGCATGCTGCAGATGGCGCGGGCCACGGCGCCATAGGAGGCCAGGATGACGGCAGAAGGCAGCAGCAGGATGACCACGCGCGCAGCGAACATCCGGCGCTCGGTGGCGTCGCGTCCGCCACCACAGGCCAGCTGCAGCAGCGCGGGGAGCTCACAGAAGAAGTGGTCCAGCCGGTGGGGTGCGCACAGCGGCCTTGCGGCCAGGAGCGCGCTCTGCGCAGCGGAGTTGGCCAGGCCGCCCAGCCAGGAGGCGCAGGCCAGCGCGCGGCACCGGCGCGGGGAGGCGAGCTCCGCGTGGTGCAGCGGGTGGACCACCGCGGCCGCGCGGTCCAGTGCCATCACCGCCAGCAGCAGGCACTCGACGGAGCCCAGCGCCAGCGATGTGCACAGCTGGGCCAGGCAGCCCGAGCGGGGCAGCCACAGCTCCGCGCCGCACAGGCTGGCCAGCAGAGCGGGCGCCACGCTCGTGGTGAAGCCCGCGTCCACCAGCGCCAGGTGGCACAGGAAGTAGTACATGGGTGTGTGCAGGCGCGGGTCGCGCAGGGCCAGCAGCACGAGGGTCGAGTTGCCCGCCAGGGTCAGGAGGTAGCAGAGCAGGACCAGGGCGAAGAGGGCGGGCTGCAGCGCCGGCCAGTCGGAGAAACCCAGCAGGAGCAAGCGCTCCTCGGTGCTGTGGTTGGCCTGCGGGCGGAAACTCCCAGAGTGTTTGGAAGGAGGCTGAGCGAAAGGGTGAGTTTACCCCCTGGGAGCTAAAGAGAGCCCGGCTGCCCGGGGTGGGGGGACGTGGCCGTGAGGGGAGCTGGATGATAGCGAGAGGGAGGGGTGCGGGGGGTGGGAGGGGCTGGGGTGGGCGGGGATCCGATGGGAGCCAGCTGAGCGCACCTCGCTCTCTCAATTACAGATGGGAGCCCTGGCTTTGGGAAGCTAGCCCTCTCAGTACAGCTTGGCCGATGAATTATTTAGCAGACTCTTTCGGGGAGAAGGAATTTCCACTTGGTGGAAGAACAGACTTAGACTGGGAGAGGGAAGATTGCCCAAGGTCACAGCTAGTGAGTGGCCCCGTCGGGCTTGTAATCGGGCTTGTCTCCTTTCCAAATCCGTGCTTTTTCTGCTCCTCCTTGGCTTCTGACTGCACCCCTTGGGGCCAAAGTAGAAATCTGATATTCCTCCCATAGACTAGTCCTTCATATACTGGAAGACAGATTTCCCCCCTGAATCTCCCTCTCCTCCCTCCAAAGTGTGTAGTGCCTACGAGTAAGTGCAGTGCCCTAGGCTTGGTAGAGCCTTCACTTGGGAGATTAGAACCCTCTATCCCCTTCTTTGTTTCAGGGATTCTACTTCTGAGAATACAACCATTAGCTGCTGACTATTGATTGCTGTTCTTCTAGGCTGTCACCAGTGTCCATGCCTCTCTGGCTTCTCCCTAGTGTGATGGTCATGATCTGGGGGCCTTGAAACCCAGAGTCCTCTGGCAGAACATGAAACTAGAAGCCAGGAGCCCTGGGTCCCACCAGCGTAATTGCCTTGGGCCAGTTGGATTATTTGATATGGAGAAGTCACTGCATTTCCCTTTGCCTTCGTGTTTCCATGTGTAAGAGGAGGAGTCTGAACCAGATGATCTCCAGGGCTCCTGTCTTATCACATGGCTCTCATTGCAAAAAAAAAAAAAGTCAATTGAATAAAAGGGGACCCAACACAGAAGCCTTTAACCCTGAAGAGTGGCATTGAGTCGCATTCCCCAATGGTACAGAAACCATATGGTAGATGCGACGACTAAATGTTACAGTGAAATCTTGCTCCCGCACACTTCCTGGCAGGTGTGAGGCCATAGATAAACTTCATAGTCACTATTCTGAGTTTAAAAATCATGATCCCCTAACTTTAAGATGTTTCAGGAAAATCTCTTTCCCCCAGAGAACGTCGTGCTTTTAGGGTTCCATTTATGCTCACGAGACGGAACAGGTGTTCATGGTGTGAGTCAGAGCAAGGGTGGGGGCGTCAGACCGCCCGAGCCCCAGTCCCGGCTCTGCCATTTCCCAGCGGAACGACCCTGGGCACGTGGCTTCACCTGTCCATGTCCTCACTTGAAAGCGGACTTGGTGGAGGGGGTGAAGCACAGAGAGCTCTTAGAACAGGCACGGGACCGAGTGGGTGTTTAGTAAGTGCTCGTTCTTCCCGTCTGCACGCACGTCAGGAGAGGCTTGTGGGCGTTCCCACACCAGTCAGGGCCAGAGCCGGGTGTGAGTTTAGGTCTTTTTATTGATGAACTCTGGTCTTTACTCACCTGGAAGTGAGGCAGTCCTCCTCTTCTAAGAGGAAAGTAGGCAGCTGGCTGAGGTTAAATAACTTGCTCAGGCCACACTGTTTGTAAATGCTTGTCAGGATTTCACCTGAATCTCGCTAATTTCAAGAGCCTTGCTATATATCTGTGGACATATTTTGAAGCCAGGCTCTACTCTGCTAGAGGCCATGGAGGATGGAAGGACATGCGAACCCCAAGCTTGCTGCAGAGCACTGGGGCCATCGGGGAGAGGAATGCAAGCGAGAGCTGACATTCAGGCTGATGGCCCAATGGTGCTAGAGAAGTTGTTCTAGAGAGTCCAGATTTCTAATTCTGGGATCATGTAGACACACACCTGTTCAGCCAGTCAAGCCCTGAACAGTTCCCCTCCAGACACGCCAAACCCCGAAAACAGGCGCAGAACAATAAAATCACACAGCCAACACCTGTACCCCATGGACACACACATTACCAAATACTCAGACACATATGTGCACATACATGTCCCCTAATTGCTCCCCTGAGGCTTCCAGAAGGCAAATCTGTTGTCAAAATATTCTAGGTTGTGTCCCCAAACCTCATTCGGTATTCTGGAACGTGCACATCGTCTGCAAAACCATCTTCCTACCTTCATGTCCGGGTCTCTGGCATGCTCCTCCCTTCGTTTCCAGATGAGCAGTCGGTCTGTTGCGTCTGTTCCGGATCCTCAGAGTTGGAAATGGCTGTGCGGCGGGGGAGGGATGAAAGAGCGAATGGCATGACTGTTGATTTCGAGAATGGGTGCCTGAGGTCAGAGCCAGGTCCTTCCTTCAGGAACAGGACATGGGGTGGCAAGCCCCTTGCTCATCAGCCGAGGAGCAAACATAAGGTCTTTAGCAGAGAAGCCGGCCAGGTCTGGAGAAGCACCGAGATTCAGGCAGAGTGGTGGTGTCTGTTCCCAGAGAGCTGGCACCAGGGTGAGACCAGGCAAGGACTGGTGTCTTGGGCCGGTCGCAGGTCGGCGGTGGCTGCAGCTGGCTGAGGAAATTGCCTTCTGGATTCTGAAGGGCTCAGAAGCCGTGGAGCGGGGATGTTGGTGAGCCACTCACTGGAGAGGAGGCAGGGGAATAAATTCTCCCTGCTGTTGAGAAGAGAGGATGGGGCCCTGGGGAGCCCCTGTCCCACTCCCATAATGAGCACCTGTGCGGATTTGTCCAGAGAAGAGTCCCCCAGGGCAAGGAGAGGAACATTCTGGAGGGAAAGGCCCTCAAGGGTGGTGTGTCCCTGGCTGCATGGAGGCCAGAGGCAGCCGCGGGCTTCCTCCCCAGCCTCTGTGCTCCTAGCATAGCGGTGTAGGGTTTTGTTCTGGGGATGAGGGACCTTGAGCAGCTGCATGATTTCAGTGACTCTCGGGGTCAGTATGAAAATGGGGGAGACAGTCCTTGTCTGTGGGAGGGGCTTGAGGTCTGGCAAGGTCATCCTCAGTTCTGACCCTCCTGTCATCGGCCTTTGCCGCTACCCCTTCTTGTGGCTCTCACTGCCTTTGCTCTGTTACTGGCTCAGCCCCTCTCCCAGGAGGGCCTGTCCTAATTCTGGACAGATCACTCTCCATGCAGATGATGCTTCTCTACTCCTTCCTGCAGTCCCTCCCTTGGCTGGTGTCTGGAGGTTTGTCATGGTCCCCAAGGTGGCCTGTCTCCACTGCTCTCTCGAGCTTGGGTTCCCTGGTCAGTCCTTGTAGTTACTGCTCTGCACACTCCCTCCTGGCACTCCTGACTCTTCTCCCTTGGTTATATTCCATTGGCTAGATCATCATCCTATTTGAATGAAATTCTAATCCTACCCTGTCCCCATATTTGTTCAGCTGATTGTGGCTGGAAGAAAGGCCAAAACCATCTGAGAAGCTTTAGTTTGCCTTCACGACCATTAAGGTTATTTTTAATTTTTCCCGCTTGCTGGAGACATACTACATCAGGTAAGTTTAAGGCGTACAGTGTGGTGATTTGTTACACGGATGTACTGTGAAGTGTTTGCCACACTATCATTCATGAACACGAGCTCCAGCTCACACGCTATCGCCGCACTGTCGCTGTGGTCAGAACATTCACACGCCCTCCTGCAGCAGCTGTGAGTGCACGATACGTGTTCCCTGCACTCACCCCTCCGTACATCCAATCCCAGAACTCATCGTAACTGGAAGTTTATCCTCTTTGACCAGCATCTCCCCTTATGCCCTGCCCTCAGCCGCTGGTGACCCCCATTTGAGTCTTCTACATACTCAGTGTTTTGGGATCCTATGTATAAATGGCACCAAGCAGTGGTTGTCTTTCTCTGTCTGATTTGTCCCACTTGGCGTAATGCTCTGTCTGTCTGTGGGGCCACAAATGGCAGGATTTCCTTTGTCATGGCTGGGGACTGTCCCATTGCATCTTCTTCATCCACGGATCCATCCAGGGCCACTGGAGTTGTTTGCACGGCTCATGAGGAGTGGGGCGGCGAGCACGGCAGTGTGGATATCTCTTTGAGTGAGTTCATCTCCTTTGGATATATCCCCCAAGTGGAATTGCTGGATCGCTGGATGTGGTAGCTTTTTCGTTTGTTGGAGAACCTGCATACTGTTTTCCCTGGTGGCTGTGCTGGCTCACATCCCCCCACCAGGGCATGGGGTTCCCTGTTCTCCATATTTCTACAAACACTTGTTCTCACTTGTCCTTCAGATAAGAACCGTTCTGACAGGTGTGAGGTGATGTCTCAATGTGGTTAAGATTAATGTTTCTCTAATGATTAGTGCCACTGAGCACCTTTTC
This sequence comes from Mellivora capensis, assembly GCA_004024625.1. Lineage (NCBI taxonomy): Eukaryota > Metazoa > Chordata > Mammalia > Carnivora > Mustelidae > Mellivora > Mellivora capensis. Next base: position 9,456 of record PISX010031564.1, read on the forward strand.
ACGTACCTCTTGGCATTTGTATGTTTTCATTGGAAAAATGTCAATTTGATGGGGTCTGTGATCAAGGGACAAAGACTGATACTAGGAGCTTTATTTTGCACCAGCACCGAGAATCAAACTGACTGGCCCCTGCATACCTCTTTCCATCGACCACGTAGCTACTCCCATCCGTGAACAGAGTCATCTCTGCATCCGGGAGGGGAGTGTCTCTGAGATCTGGCCTTATTTCTGGGACCTGGGTTAGGACCTCCCCACAGTCATGTGGGTGGTCAGCCAGCTCCTCTGGCAGCAGCATGGCTGGATTTAGCACCACCGGGGGCTGGAAGGTCACTCTTGGTTTGTTGAGGAGGAGGGCCTGATACCCCGTCACTCGGGCATTTGTCATCCATCAGTCTGGTGGAGTCTGGAGAAGGCCCTCGATAGCGTGGGTGGTGGCCAAGATGAGATTTTGACCCAAAGTCAACTTACTTGCATCCTTGACCAGGAGGGCCGTGGCAGCAATTATGCAGAGGCAAGGGGGGAACCCAGCTGCTACTGGATCTAGTTTCTTGCTAAGATAGGCTACTGGCCTTTTCCAAGGCCCTAGAGTCTGAGTCAAAACTCCTTTGGCCACCCCTGCTTTTTCATCCACATACAAGTGGAAGGGCTTGGTAACATCTGGGATGGCCAATGCTGGGGCACTCAGTAAGGCTGTTTATAATTCCCGAAATTTTCCTTCTGCCTCAGCTGTCCACTCTACCATAGTGAGCCCCCGCCTTTGCCAGTTCGTAGAGAGGTTGGACAATCTCTGCAAACCATGGTATCCACAGCCCACAGTAGCTCACTGTCCTGAGAAACTCCTCACTTGTCAGGGTGTGGTGGGGCGGGTTGTCGGGTGATCACCTGTTTCCTGGACTCAGACAGTGAACGCACTCCCTCATGGAGATCAAAGCCTAAATAAGTGGCGTGGCTCTGACAGAGCTGTGCTTTCTTTGCTGACACCCGATACCCTTTTTCCTGCAGAGTCTGTAAGAGAGCTCTCATCCCCCGCAAGCATGACTCATAGCCTCAGCAGCTATTTCTGCTATTCCCACTAACTCAGTCAGATTCTTCCCTTCAAATCCTTCAATTTTCTGAAGTTTCCTCCTTATATCTGGGGCTGACTGACTGGCAAAAGCAAGATTATCAGAAGAGGAGAAAGGGATATAGGTTAGGTGGGGGCGCCCTCTCCCATCCGGTGGAGCAACCTCACGGAGAGGCAGCATCAGCGCAGATGGAACCAGTGAGGTAGAGAGTGGCAGAGGGGGTAGAGGGAAGGGGAAGGATCAGGGCGGTCTTTCTGCTTGGTAGTCCCATAGGTGGATCCGACTGCATATGAGGTGGACTGGTAAGGGTGTCTCAGGACTGAGAGTCAGATTTAGGGGACAGATAAGGAGGGGGAAATTCCACGTCCTCCACATCCAACGGAGGCAGGACGGTCTTCCCTGGCTCCCCCTCATCTTTCTGTTCTGGTTTTGGTGATCCGACCTGCCTTAGAGGGAGAGAAATGGTTTTGTTAGTAGGGGGAAGGTGAGACTTGAGCCATGATGGTGCCTCTTCCACCAGATATAGCCAGGCCATGATATATGGTATTTGGTCTTGATGGAGATTGAAGACCTTATTCTGGGTAGAGTAGATTTGAGTCAAGGCAAACGTTCCTTCCAGCGGCCACCCTCTGGAGAAAGTGGGCCACTTTAACTGGCAGAGTGTTTTTAGTTTTCCCAGGTAAACCTTGTCAACCCGACTGAGTGGCTTTACCTTGAAAATCCTTGAAATGCTGGAGAACAAGACTTAGGGATGACACAGGTCCCTTACTCCTCACTTGTCTCATTTCTTCAAACACAATAGACAACAAAAAGACAAGACAAAGACAACCGCAGACCCAGCGGCCCTTCCTCGACCAGATACCAAGTTTAAGGGTGTGCAAGATATAATCCCAACTCAAAAACACAACCTGTCGCTGGTGGCGATTTTCTCAGTCCCCTGACTGCCTAGGGGGACTCGAACCCCCTGGCGATCTACCAGTGGAGGGATGGGGCATCCCCTAATCCACTCCAGCCCTGGGGAGCAATACTGCATCCAGTTTCTCCCTGGTGGGCTATACCCCTGGAAATCTGCAAACACACAGACAGAACAGGATCTCGAAGAACGGGGGCTCAAGATCTTACCTCCAGAGGCTTTTCCCAGAAATTCTGATGCTGGCTCAGTTCTCGTCGTTTGATCCCGGACAAGCCCCCAAATGATGGCGTCCGTGATCAAAGGAACGATACTGATACAAAGTGAAGGTCAAGCAAAGCTTTATTTCGCGCCAGCACCAAGAATCAAACCAACTGGCCAGGGCCATCTCTTACAGAGAGAGTGACCACCCCCAGCTTCACAGACTAGCTTTTATAGAGCAAAGGTCATGTGGTTGAGCCTGACCAATGAGATTGTCTCCACCTAGCCTGACTCATCCTTGCATTCTGGGCTCTATCTCCACCTGACCTGACCCGTCCTTGTATTTGGGCTCTGTTATCAGGGACTGGTCGACCATATTTTACTGGTTTCTCAGACTTGCTTTTAAGTAAGTTCCTCTGGGGTTGGGGCAGGGTCAGTTTAAGTTTTACTGCACAAACAACAAAAAGGCTGTTTAACCGAGATGGAGTTGCTCTGGCTAAATAGGCCCCTACAAATTCAAGTCCTTTGCCCATTAGTTGGATCATTTTTTTTCCTATTTAGTTGTATGTGTTCTTTATGTATTTACATATCCATTTTTAAAAAATATTTTATTTATTTGTCAGAGAGAGAGTGAGAGAGAGAGAGCACGCACAAGCAGACAGAGTGGCAGGCAGAGGCAGAGCGAGAGGCAGGCTCCCCTGCGAGCAAGGAGCCCGATGTGGGACTCGATCCCAGGACGCTGGGATCATGACCGGAGCTGAAGGCAGCTGCCTAACCAACTGAGCCACCCAGGCGTCCCTACTTACATATACATTTATCAGATATCTGGTTGCAAATATTTTCTCCCACTTCTAGGATGCTGTTTCACTCTGTTGATTTCTTTTCCTGTGCTGGAGCTTTCTATTATTTTATTATTTACTTATTTATTTGTACTTTAATTCAAATTTTAATGTTCATTTAAAAATCTTGAATGCAGTGGTTCAAATTAGTTTATAAATTTCCTGCTTAGGTACTATTGAATACAATAACTTCACACACACACCAACAATAAAATATAACCCTTTGTTTTTTTAAAATGATTTTATTTCTTTATTTGACAGAAAGAGAGAGCACAAGTAGGGGGCGCAGCAGGCAGAGGGAGAGGGAGAAGCAGCCTCCTCGCTGAGCTGGGAGCTGGATGCGGGGCTTGATCCCAGGACCATAGGATCTTGACCTGAACTGTAGGCAGACACTTAACAGACTGATGGACCCAGGTGCCCCAAAATGTAATCCTCTTAAAAAATTTACACTCAACATGTGTTTTATTTCTTTTCCTCACTAAATAAGTTTTAATGTATTTTATTTTATTTTTTTTATTATGTTCAGTTAGCCAACAGATAGTACATCATTCGTTTTTGATGTAGTATTCAGTGACTCATTAGTTGCATATAACACCCAGTGCTCATCACAACATGTGCCCTCCTGAATACCCAGCACTTGATTACCCCATACCCCAACCAACTCCCTTCTGTAACCCTCAGTTTGGTTCCTATGATTAACAGTCTCTCATAGTTTTTCTCCCTCTCTGATTTCTTCCCTTTCAGTTTTTCCTCCCTTCCCCTATGGTCCTCTGTGCTATTCCTTATGTTCCACATATGACTGAACCATATGATAATTATCTTTTCTGCTTGACTTGTTTCACTCAGCATAATCCCCTCCAACTTCATCCATGTTAATGCAAATGATGGGGATTCATCCTTTCTGATGGCTGAGGAATATTCCATCATATATATGGACCACATCTTCTTTATCCATTCATCTCTTGAAGGACATCTCGGCTCCTTCCACAGTTTGGTTATTGTGGATATTGCTGCTATGAACATTGGGGGGCATGCGCCCCTTCTTTTTGCCCCTATCTGTATCTTTGGGGTAAGTACCCAGGAGTGCAATTGTTGGGTTGTAGGGTTGCTCTATTTTTAATGTCTTGAGGAAACTCCATACTGTTTTCCAGAGTGGCTGTACCAGCTTGCATTTCCACTAACAGTGTAAGACGGTTCTCTTTTCTCCACATCCTCTCCAACATATGTTGTTTCCTGTTTTTCAATTTTTGCCATTCTAACTGGTATAAGGTGGCACCTCAATGTTGCTTTGATTTGTGTTTCCCTGGAAAGTGGTGTGGAGCATTTTTCATGTGTCTGTTGGCCATTTGTATGTCTTCTTTGGAGAAGTGTCTGTTCATGTCTTCTGCCCCTTTCTTGAGTGGATTATTTGTTTTCTGGGTGTTGAGTTTGAGAAGTTCTCTATAGATCTTAGATACCAGCCCTTTATCTGTAATGTCATTTGCAAATATCTTCTTCCATTCTGTGAGTTGCCTTTTGGTTTGGTTGACTGTTTCCTTGGTTGTGCAGAAGCTCTTGTCCTGATGAAGTCCCAAAAGTTCATTTTTGCTTTTGTTCCCTTGCCTTTAGAGACATGTCTTGCAAGAATTTGCTGTGGCCAAGGTGGAAGAACACATCCTGTGTTCTTCTCTCAGATTTTGATGGATTCCTGTCTCACATTGAGGTGTTCCATACATTTTTTAAACATTATTTTATTTTTTTAGTGTTCCAAGATTCATTGTTTATGCATCACACCCAGTGCTCCATGCAATACATGCCCTCCTTAATAACCACCACCAGGCTCACCCAGCCCCCACTCCCTGCCCCTCAAAACAGTTTATTTCTCAGAGTCCACAGTCTCTCATGGTTCATCTGCCCCTCCGTTTCCCCCCAATTCACTTTTCCTTTCCTTCTCCTAATGTCCTCCATGTTATTCCTTATGCTCCACAAGTAAGTGAAACCATATGATACTTGACTCTCTCTGCTTGACTTATTTTACTCAGCATAATCTCCTCCAGTCCCGTCCATGTTGATACAAAAGTTGGGTATCCATCTTTTCTGATGGAGGCATAATTTTCCATTATATATATGGACCATATATTTATCCATTCATCTGTCGAAAGGCATTTTGGCTTTTTCCACAGTTTGGCAATTGTGGCCATTGCTGCTAGGAACATTGGGGTAGAGATGGCCCTTCTTTTCACTACATCTGTATCTTTGGGGTAAATACCAGTAGTGAAATTGCAGGGTCTTTCATCCATTTTGAGTTTATCTTTGTGAATTGAGTCAGAGAATGGTCCAGTTTCATTTTTCTGCATATGGCTGTCTAATGTTCCCAGTACCACTTATTTAATAGACTGTCTTTTTTCCATTGACTATTCTTTCCTGCCTTGTTCAAGATTAGTTGACCATAAAGTTGAGGGTCCATTTATGAGCTCTCTATTCTGTTCCATTGGTCCATGTGTCTGTTTTTGTGCTAGTACCATATTGTCTTGATGATCACAGCTTTGTAATAGAGCTTGAGGTTGGCAATGTGTTGCCCCCAGCTTTGTTTTTTTTTTTTCAACATTCCTCTGGTAATTTGGGTCTTTTCTGGTTCCATATCAATTTTAGGATTGTTTGTTCCAGCTCATGAAAAATGTCAATGGTATTTTGATAGGGATGGCATTGAAAATGTAGATTGCTCTGGGCAGCACAGACATTTTCACAATGTTTATTCTTCCAGTCCATGAGCATGGGATGTTTTTCCATCTCTTGTGTCTTCCCCCTCCATTTCTCTCATAAGTGTTCTGTAGTTTCTAGAGTATAGATCCTTTACCTCTTTGGTTAGGTTTATTCCAAGGTATCTTACAGGTTTTGGTGCTATGGTAAATGGAATAAATTCCTTAATATCTCTTTCTTCAGTCTTATTGTTAGTGTATAGAAATGCAAGTGATTTCTGTGCATTGATTTTGTATCCTGCCATGTTGTTGAATTGCTGTATGAGTTCTAGTAATTTGGAGGTGGAGTCTGTTGGACTTTCCACATAAAATATCATGTCATCCGTGAAAAGAGGGAGTTTGACTTCTTTGCCAAGTTGAATGCCTTTTATTTCTTTTTATTGTCTGATTGCTGAGGCTAGGACTTCTAGCACTCTGTTGAATAATAGTGGTGAGAGTGGCATCCCTGTTGTGTTCCTGACCTTAAGGGAAAAGCTCTCATTTTTTCCCCATTGAGAATGATATTTTCCATGGAATTTTCATAATGGCTTTTATGATATTGAGGTATGTTTCCTCTATCCCTACACATTGAAGAGTTTTCATCAAGAAAGCAATGCTGTATTTTGCCAAATGCCTTTTCTGCATCAGTAGAGAGGGTCAGATGGTTCTTGTCTCTTCTTTTGTTAATATGTTCTATCACATTGATTGATTTGCAGATGTTGAACCATTCTTGCAACCCAGGCATAAACTCCACTGGTCCTGGTGAATTATCCTTTTAATGGACTGTTGGATCCTATTGGCTAGGATCTTGTCGAGTATTTTGGCATCTGTGTTCATCAGGGATATTTGTCTATAATTCTCCTTTTGGGGTCTCCTTTTCAGGATGGGGTCTTTGCCTGGTTTTGGGATCAGGGTAATTCTGGTCTCATAGGACGAGTTTGGAAGTTTCCCTTCTATTTCTATTTTTTTTTGAAACAGCTTCAGTAGAATAGATATTATTTTGTCTTTAAATGTTTGGTAGAATTCCCCTGGGAAGCCATCTGGCCCTGGACTCTTGTTTTTGGGGAGGTTTTTGATTACTGTTTCAACTTCCATGCTGGTTATTGGTCTAGTCAGATGATCTATATCTTCCTATTTCAGTCTTGGTAGTTTGTAAGTTTCCAGGAATACATCCATTTCTTTCATATTTCTTAATTTGTTGTCATATAGTTGCTGGTAATAACTCCTAGTAATTGTTTCTATTTCCTTGGTGTTAGTCATGATCTCTTCCATTTCATTTATGATTTTATTGATTTGGGTACTTCTCTTTTTCTTTTGGATAAGTCTGGCCAGAGGTTTATCAATCTTATCAATTCTTTCAAAGAACCAGCTTCTAGTTTCATTGATATCTTTTATTTTTTTCTGGTTTCTGTTTCATTGGTTTCTGTACTGATCTTTATTATTTCTTTTCTCCTGCTTGGTTTAGGCCTGATTTTCTGTTCTTTCTCCAAGACCTTTAGGTGTAAGCTTAGCTTGTGCATTTGGGATTTTTCTAATTTTTTGAGAGAGGCTAGGATGGCTATGTATTTCCCTCTTAGGACCACCTTTGCTATATCCCGTAGGTTTTGAACCAATGTGCTTTCATTTTCATTGGTTTCTATGAACTGTTTAAGTTATTCTTTAATTTCTTGGTTGACCCAATCATTCTTGAGCAGGATGTTCTTTAACTTCTAAGTGTTTGAGTTACTTCCAAATTTCTTCTTGTGGTTGAGTTCCAGTTTCACAGAATTGTGGTCTGAAAATAGGCAGGGAATCATCTCAGTCTTTTGGTGTCAGTTGAGACCTGATTTGTAACCAAGTATGTGGTCTGTTCTGGAGAAAGTTCCATGTGCATTTGAGAAGAATGAGTATTCTGTTTTTTTTTTTTTTAAAGGTGGAATGGTCTGTATGTGTCTGTGAAATCTGTCTGGTCCAATGTGTCATTCCAAGCTCTTGTTTTTTTTTTTTTTTTTTTTTTTTTTTTTTTTTTTTTTTTTTTTTTTTTTTTTTTTTTTTTTTTTTTTTTTTT
>PISX010031565.1:0-17237 GCA_004024625.1 Mellivora capensis
GATGGAGGTAGTGGGGGAGGAGGGGGCGGCAGGGGTCCCGAGGAGGCGGCCCCCGTTACTGGTCCCACAAAGTTACCCACTGCCACTTCTGACCCCGTGGACAATGTGCCAGAAGCCACGACTGGCAGTATGGCGATGTCCCCATCCCCTTTCTTCTGAATTTTAATGGTCCCTTGTTTCTCCAGTTCATGAATCTTTTTTTCCAGGGTAGACTGTCTTTGAATGGCTTCTTCTTTTTCTTTGACCATTTTCCTTAATGTGTGAACCTGGGTATTTGCATCTTTGTAGATTTCCTGCAAAAAGAGTCCACAGGCAACAGTTTATCTTCACATGACACTCATACCTATTACCATCAGAATGGCAAATTGAGGATCAAGAAAAAGGAGAGGAGAGGAGAGTGGATGAGAGGAGAGGAGAGGAAAGGAAAAAAGAAAAAAGAAAAGGAAAGAAAAGAAAAGATACTCATAGGAACCCTATGGAACTCAGCCAGATCATATAAAATCCCATTCATTATCAATTGTTCCTTGGTAATGCATGCAATATATTCTAGCGATTGTTACTGTCAATATAGTTCTTTCTGTTAAGAAGTGCAGCTAACTCAATTTTCCCTGCAGGTGGAGAGGAAAAAGGCAGAAATGACCCAAAAATAATTTTATAGCTGACTCTGGAAAACTCTGAGGGTATTCGGGTGGGGCGGCATGTTTTCCTTTTATTTATTTTAAAATTCATTTGTAACTCTGAGACACATATCAGTTAACCGTAGACAAAAGGCCCTAAGTCAGATTTGGACAAAAGTCAGACTGGGATTAAAAATCTGCAAAGCATGGAATAATCTACTCACGAATAACCAGGGGCCGATTGTTCTGGAACAGGGTTCTCTGGCCTTCACAACGCCCCCCTGACCAAGCTTAGGACAGCAATCCTAGTAACGTTTTCCCTTTGGTATGCAGTTAACAGAACAGGCCAGTGCTTCCCTCTACTGATTACTTAGCCCTGTCTAGGCTTTTAGCAGAAAACAAAAAGTTACAATTTTCAATTTAAAGGCCATCCCCGTTCCTTTTATTGGGGGCCCACCAAGGTCCCAGTATAAGGATTTTATGGAACTTGCTTGCTGGGTTTTGTACATGTGATCTCTTACCACAAACCTCCAGCAGGCAGGGAAACATTCTTTACACCCTGTCTATTATTAATAATCTGAGAGTCTGACTTGAATTGAGTCCATATGCTGCAACTTTGTTTCCATGGCGTGCCAAAAAATAAATTTCCTAGAGGTAACTGTAGGACATGTCAGAAAATCAAACAACACACACAGACATGATAAGCATCGCATAAAATGTGCCATTTCATCAACAATGGTGTAAAGGCAAGCCATGTGCCTGAAAGCCCTCCAGGCGTTTTGGTGATTTTATGTTCTGGACAGTTCTAAGCACACGGACAGCACTCTATAAATACCTGACACGTAAGGTAAAACAACGCTAAGGCCAAATAAAATAGCTGGGATTATCTGATAATAAAATGGTTTGGTTTTGCTTTGTCTTTTTTTTTTTTTTTTTAATTTTTTTGGTGAATTCCATTAGGTCTTGCCTGGGTTGATTTCACCATTTCTACGGCAACCACCAAATCTGGTTTCAAGTAGAAGCAAAGCAAAAGAAAATACAAAGAAGTCCAAGTCTTAATAAAAATAAATAAGTGGCATGAATTAAACCCGTTCTGTGTTTTTTATCTCCAAGCTAATCGGTGATCCACTGAATCAACTCTGACTCATCCAGATGGGAAAATATTGTTACTCTCAAATTCTGGGATAAGGACTGAACCCCCAACATTTGATTGCACACACGTGTGAATATGTACCCTAACTGTGTGTACCTTTCATCTGAGTATCCCCTCTGAAATGCTTCCAATAAACACGCTGCATCAGTGCAATCCTCTGACATGAACGTACCCCGCATTCGACCAGGACTAAAGCTGGTGCAGTGCACCTTTCCTGCAATGCCCATCCGGGGCAGCGGTCATCAGCACACTTACCCGAACAACATCCAGCTCCTTGTTCCTCTGCATGAGCTGCTTTTCCAGTTCCACGATCTTGGACATGGCTTCATTCTCCGTGTCCTGCAGTTTCTCAGACAACTGTAAAGTTTTTAAAGGGAAACCTGGGTCATAACACACGACCATTCTGCTCAGGTCCTCAGTTCTCAGAGAAAGTGGAGCTCAAAAACCATTCTCAGAGAGACTGGAGTTCAAGGCTCATTAGAGTCCTGCCTGTGTTCCCCAAGCTGTTTTCTGGAAATGTTAATATTTATAATAGGATTCGGAATGTGTATTTGTTTCTAATAGGAATTAATAATCTACACATGATCCTTAATAAAACCCATACATCAGCTCCTTAGTGCCATCTCCCTCCATTTCTGCCAGAGCTGGCAAGGGTGGGGGACAGTGGGTAAGGCAAGAAGGGAAGGTCACCTGTCCTGCCCAAAGAAAAGGCCATTAGGCAAGAGCTTTTGAAAATCATCGGTCCATAAAATTTGGTTCTGTTATTATGGAAAACCAGGTGAGAAAACAGTACTGCTGGTTTTGATCCAAACTACCCAAATAATAAAAGTCATTTATTTGGAGGGGCAGTTCAAATAAACAGCCGGCCCGCTACAAGTGAGTTGTGTGACTATGGTCTTGTGATGCTGGCTGAGGCTTCCGGAGGAAGACAGGGTGAACCACATGTTACATAGTTTCTTTTCCCACAAGGCTCTGAAAGTGAGCAACCTTGGATTTCACTGAAAATGATCACAAGGAAAGAAGAGATCACAAGTAAAGAAAACCAAGAGGGCAAGGTGAGGAGGAAGCGAGGAGATGAAAATGCTGATCAGGTTCAGAATACAAATCAAATCTTTTAGGGTAAGAAACACTGGGCCAGTAAGTGTCCTTCCTAAGCAGGTGCCAGCCAAGTCACAGCAGCACTCACGATGGTGGGGGAAGGGTTGGCTCACTCACTTGGCTTAACTACAGCCAAGAAGATGCCCATTTTCAGAGTGAGGGACAAAGGTGAAGGACATCGAGCACGTCTGATACTCTCAACTAAGAAAATGTGGAAGAAAAGAAACGGACCACGCAAATGGGAGAAAATAATATTGCTGCAAAAAGAGACCATTTATAACCAAGGACACTGTCAAGCAGAATTCAACAAAGAATCCGGTCCTCACAACACTTGGGTCTTTAAGAAGCACCATTTTTCTGTTCATTCCTGCAATATTCAAAAATCTGCTTAATGGATGATCACATGAACAGCCTCTGAAGGCCTTCAGACTCATAGCTCCATCTGTGGCAAGAAAAAATGAGCCTCTGCCCTAAAATGGAGTTGAGGTTATACAGAGAGGACACTCCTCAAAGAAGAGGATATAAAGAAACGCTCACCAATTTCCTTGAAAAGACCTATTGTTGAAAAGAACCTTTTTAGAACTTGAGTAAGCATAAGGCATGACTATGCAGACATGCATCATGGATACAAGACCACCCCGTCCACTGGCCTGTGTGGACACTCTGGGGTAGAGCAGGACTCACATTCACAAGACTCTGAGTGAAATATAACTTATTGACACATCAAACCAAACTCGCACAGAGGCTGAAGTGGGCGGTATCTTGCCTGGGCAGCCATGCTAGTTGCACCGAGGGACAGGGTTAGGTGGGAGGCGGGAAGACACAAGTAACAGTCCGTTAGTCCTGGGGCTTATTTTAGTTGCTAGAACAAATTGAAAACACCGTATTCATTTACAAATGTTATTAGAAGTAAGGCCGAGCACTCTACAGGCCTGGCCACAGTGTGGACACATGTCCCCGGCTGCCAGAGACCATGGTCGCACACTCAGGAACCCCACACGCCAGCCAAGAACAGGTCGCTCTGAACCCAGGGCTTTTAGAAGACGACGAGCAGAGCAAGGGGCCAAGAAGTGGGGGTAGTGCGAAAGCAAGATTTGGCATGGACACACTAGAAGGCAGCAGCACTTCTCAACCCCGGGCCCTCACCTGCGCCCACAGGCCCGCCACCCCCCAGAGCCAGGCGGTCTGTATGTCATGAAAACGAGCTCCTGCCCTCAGCGGCAGGCAGGACAGAGCGAGGTTCCTTCTCCACAGGCCTTGCTCCCCTGGGAGCCACCACCACCCCCACCGGGCGAGTCGCCAGGTCACCCGTCACACACATGGTTTCCGAGAGTGTAAGGACAAGTGACAGCAAGCGTCCCAAGCCTTCACCAGCAGGAAAGAATAAGCTAGGCTTATTTTAGTTGCCCAATTGCCATGGGCCTATGGGGGCACATGTGGTAGAAAATGACTTCTGTTCAGAAGAACAGAAGTAGAAGAGGACTTCTTCACCTCAGCCCAGATTCACATACTTCAGAAGAACAGAAGTAGAAGAGGACTTCTTCACCTCAGCCCAGATTCACATACTTCAGAAGAACAGAAGTAGAAGAGGACTTCTTCACCTCAGCCCAGATTCACATACTCGAGTGACACTTCCCCCTAACATGGCACCAATCACCTCACTCTTGGGTGCCTGTCTGTAACGAAGATGGCCAGGGAAGCTGGGCTCAGCGGAAACCGAGCAGACGAGCCAAGGCAAGGCAACGGACTCCCCTTGGTTTTAAGTAACAGCCACGCTTTCTTTGGAAGAACCCCGAGGGGCTTCTGACAGCTCGCTCTCTCCAGCTACAGCCTGCACTCCAAATCCTTTCACCCACCGCCCTAAGAGCTAAGCGCGTGCGTCTCCTTTTCCGAGAGGTACTTACATGAGAAATGTTCTCTTCCAGCTCTTCCACCCTCTCCACGGCCGCATTCTTGGTCTCAGCATCTTCCAGCAGAGCTCCCACGTCGAACACGTTGTCCAGGTAAGCCTGGATCTGCACCTGGAGTTTGTCGCTCTCTGTGTGCTTCAGTTTCTAAAAACCAAAACACCGAGAGAAGGCGGCGTGAGCGTGGCTGTGGAAAGAGAACGTAATGGAACGACAGCCTACATGTCTCTCTTTGTTCCAAACACTGCCGTCTTTTCCAAGAGAGGGTGTGATGGCTCGGCCTCCTCGAGACAATCACGGAGTGTTCAAGTGTCTAAGAAGCCACCATCAGACTACTCCCTGGCGAATACCCTCTCTCAAATATACACACATTTCCTCCCTAATCCTTCCTACAGATATATTCCCCATATCGACGTATTCCGAACCAAAACATTGTGATACAGGATGAAATCAGACAACAGAAAAATTAAGAAGCAGCTTCAGAAGACAGCAACGGCCCCAAATTTGAGAGGCATCTGTGTGCACAGGATGTTAGAGTCAGTGGAATTTGCCTGACTAGAGAGGGCGGTTCTACTGAGGAAGAGGGTTAGGCAGGAGGTGGGGAAGTCAAGGATGGAGTATATCAGCCCTGGGTATTATTAGTAAGTTGCTAGAATCCACCCTCCAAGGTAACTTCCCCACGATACTGATGGAGTTTAGAGCTCCCCAAAGCACAGATAAGGAAGATTTCCTCTACTCCCTGCATTACAGGCCCAGGCATCCCAAAGGAAGTCAACCAGCTTTAAGGTGAAATTAGAGATCGAGAAAATCTGTGAGTCTTCCTTACAAATAACATACATCCTGACCTCCCCCTGGGGGAAACAGATGAGTAGCTAAAATATTCCTGGCATAGGGAAAATACCAAAAAACATACATTGAACAAATCAATGGCCACTTACAAGGCTGGGTTTTTGTAAACCAATGAAGCATTTACATATTGTATGCTTATAATATTAATCTTCTAACCACCTCTATCAGGGTCCAGAACCAACAGACCAAGAAGTTAGAGAAACAGAGTTTTAGAAAAAAGTTTTAAATTTTTCAGAGGAATTATGTTCTACATAAATTCTCAGAAAGATGGATTTTCTTCTTGGTCTAATCTGGAATTCAGTAACTTAGCTTGTCCCAAAGACAGTCTATTCCATCTTAGTTTAGGAGTACACGCTAAAAAAGACATCTGAACAAGGGCAAAGCCCTTGTTTTCCAGAAGGGAAAATAAAGCAGGAGCTAGGCAGGTTTTCTTACCAAGTACACCATGGGTAACGGGCACTACCTGATGTGTTCCTCTCGCCATCACAGCCTGGAGCCCAAAGGAGTTTTGCACGACCATCACAAAACTGCACCCACAAGACCATTAGCGATTGATATACCAAGTGGGCACTCAAATCCTGCCAGCAGGCAGGGAAAACAGAGAGAGAAATCTTGATTTTAGAGCAGGGAAAACCTTCCAGTGCCAAATTCTGTCAAAGATACTAGTGATTCTTCAAGTCAGAAAACAATTCAAACAACTCTATAATGGAAATCTGTCACGCCTCTCCCTGAGTACAGCTCTTAGACAACAGGAGTCTCTCCAAGGGCAGCCTAGCCGCTGTGCTGAGCCAGTCCACGAGCTCAGAGAGTAAGTGATGCTTTGACTCTACTTCGCAATAAACTGTTAATTCCCTGGCTTCCCCCCTAACAGAGACAGGCAGCTAAACTCTCGAGAGCTCCAAGGGAAGCATGTCTATCTTCTTCGTGGCTAGAAACAAGACTGGAAATTGAGGTTAACAATTCTTGCCCTCTCCCGAGTGGCCTTTCAAATTCAAGTAGATCATTGCTGTACAGAAGAGAAACAAAACTTCTCAAGAATCAAAGGACACAGGGGCACCCTATGCACACATGGCTACTCAAGTCCATTCATGGTTTTCACATCAACTTGCTATTTCCTAGGTGAAGAACTACAGGGAACTGGCTAAGTACTTCTGCTGTGGAGTCAGATAAAGAGAAACGTTAGACCTCCTTCTCCCAAGAACTCAGAAGTGGAATGGCCAAGGGGCGCCTGGGTGGCTCAGTCGTTACGTGTCTGTCTTCAGCTCAGGTCATGATCCCAGGATCCTGGGATAGAGCCCCACATTGGGCTGTCTGCTCAGCGGGAAGCCTGCTTCTCCCTCTTCCACTCTCCCTGCTTGTGTTCCCTCTCTTGCTGTGTCTATCTGTCAAATAAATAAAAAATCTTAAAAAAAAAAAAGAACCGCCAAAGCCACAAAAGCATTAAACAGAATGTAACCGCTACATGTAGAAGTCTCTAGTGTCCATTTCCTTTTTTTTTTTTTTTTTTTGGTGCTCTCAGCAATTATTCATCACTCTTTGCAGTCTTGGTATGATGGGGTCCCCAGAGTAACCAAGAACATGGATTGCCCAAGAGCCCAGACGAAGGGTGCAAGACTTGCCCCAGATGGAGCTCAAACACAGAGGAAAGCTGCAGCAAGGCTACAAGAAGTTGTCCGGCCCCAGTACTAAAAGACTGCTGGCAGAACACAGCCCAAGGTCCCAGAAGGTCTGCAAGAATCCAGTTTCTCTGGCCGACTGCATCACTCAGCGAGGTTCCCTTTACCCGGCGCTATCAGACCCTATCACTTAGAGCTTCGAGAGTTCGTTAGTCACAGCGGAAACGCATCTTTGAAGGCAGGCAAAAATAAATCAAGTCTTACACTGGAGCCAAAGGTCGCAGCTCTACTTACATCCAAGTATTCATCCAGGCCTAGCTTGGTAAATTCATACTGGAGGTGCACTCTGAAATTCATGTCTTCTACTGAATGGACTACGATATTAATGAACTGCATGGAGGCCACCTGCAATGAAATTGCCAATGGGTTACAGGGCTCCTAACTGGTCTTCTCAGGTTAATGGCAGGCGGATGCTTTCAACATCACTCATCTCAATGCACTTACCTGTCTCCTTTTCCTTCCTTGCGCTGGGTCTTTAAAAACATTTTACCATTTTTTAAATTTAAAAGTCATAGAGATGACACAGTAGGATGCCGCTCCTTATCTACTAGGACAACTATAATCAAAATGCAAGTCTGGCAAGGCGGTGGATGAAGCAGAACCCATATCCGCCTGGAACGTCCACCAGCACAGCCGCTCCACAAAGTGTTAGAAACAGAGTTCCCATAGGACCCGGCCATCTGCCCCTGGTATGTGCCCATGGGAAATGCAAATGCATGCCCGTATAGAAACTCACACACAAATATTCACAAAACTGTTATACACAACCAGAATGTGGGGGGAAAAGATCACCACTGTCCATCACCCGATGGGTTAAAATAATGTGCTCTATTCATACACCGGAATACTATGTGGCGATAAAAAGGGTTAAGGTACTGCTGCATCTTATAACTTGAAAATGTTATGCTAGTGAACAAGTTATCGTCAAAGACCACATGTGTATGATGCCATTCCTATCAAATATCCAGAACAGGGCATCCGTGGAGACAGAGTAGATTAGAAGCTGCCGAGGACTGGGGTCAAGAGAATGGGCAGCGACTACTAACGGGGATTCCTTCTGGCGTGACAAAATGTTGTAACTTAGACCTCAGGGATGGCTGCATGACCCTGCAAATATGCAAAAAAAATGTCCTTTCAGGGGGTAAGTTAGATGTTATGTTCCTCACTTCTCAGTAAAACTTTTTTTTTAAAGTCTTACAGGTCTACACAACAGACTGTGTAAGGTGTTACAGTCTATCATAGAAAATGTGAACATCTTATAAAAAAGAACATTTAGAAAATCACCTATCATCGTACCACAGGCTAATCACTTCTAAAATCTCACCATGGTCCCCACTATACCAACAAGATCATAACAGGATCTCTGACCCAACTTCCCATTTTAAACAGTCAACCAGTTTCCATTCCACAAAAGCCTTGGATTTACTGCTTTCTCTCCACAACTGCATCAGTGGTGCTGAGACCTGCCACAGAGAAAACCAGTTCCTGGTTTGGTAAAAGAACAAAACAAAGCTCAGTAGATCTGTTTTGCTTTTTTTTTTTTTTTTATGATTTTTATTTTTTAGTAATCTCTTCCCCCAGCATGGGGCTCAATCTTACAACCCCAAGATCAAGAGTTGCATGCTCTACCAACTGAGTCAGCCAGGGGCCCTATTTTGCTCTTAACAGTGACATTTATAGTGAAAATATCTTACTAATGTTTTCCCTCTATGGGTAAACATGGTCTCTGCAAGAAGGTAGAATGAGTGAGGGATACAGATTCACATTTTCTCTGAAAGCTGCCTTCTTCCTTTCTCCTCCAAACCCAGTTTCTTTTATCTTTTTTTTTTAATTGTTTCTATTGAGTTAGATTCTCCTTTGAATTTAAGTCATACGTTCGATGATATCTCTGGAAGACAGTGAGCTCTCTAGGTTATAAGAAGACTTGCAATTTACTAAAAAATGACTTCAGGGGCGCCTGGGTGGCTCAGTGGGTTAAAGCCTCTGCCTTCGGCTCAGGTCATGGTCCCAGGGTTCTGGGATCGAGCCCCTCATCGGACTCTCTGCTCAGCAGGGAGTCTGCTTCCCCCTCTCTCTCTGCCTGCCTCTCTGCCTACTTGTGATCTTTGTCTGTCAAATAAATAAATAAAAATCTTTAAAAAAAAATGACTTCACATTCTGTGGTTAAATGAGCTAAAGATTTCATCAGACTTTTTTTTTTTTTTGCCTTTGTCCACAAAAAAAAAAAAACAAAAAAACAAAAACCAGGAAAAGGCCTTATGCTATGCTAGAAAAATTTATATTTTATGAGGAATAAGTTGTTTGGGAGGTTGTATGACTTAACTGCCTTCCCAAGGCTAGTTTAAGAAAAGCCTCATGTTCTGGAGGAAAATATGGCTCAATTCTGGCATCTGTCCATTTCTCTTCTGAGTATCTGTTGAGTTTTAAGATAGGCCTGAGAGGCAACTATCTTCTCAGTGACAGAGGAATTGAGCATAGTACCTATATCCTAGCAGCTCCTAAATTAGCTTCCTCACTGCATGCACATATAAATAATGGCAAGAAATAGACTCTCCCTTGTAAACGGTGAAGGCATTTTAAAGGACTTGATTATATAACTGTAATTTCAGCAGAAACTCAAGTGGCAGGGAGATCCCCGAGGTATGATAATCACTGAAGTGGGCTGCGTGTAACACAAAAAGGAATGGTGTGGACCACGGCAAACTGGAAAGGGGATCTTCAGACTAAAAATAGGGGCAACTTGGCTCCAGCAGCTGATACTCTGCAAGTGCAGGGATCTCATGTTAGCTGAAATTTTTAGTTAAAAAAAAAAAAATCAGCAATCTGTATTTTGTGCACCATTTCCAAATTTTTTACGGAAGGATGTCATGGTCAGACCCAGCTCACAAGCCTGTAGGTTGGCTTCGGTGTGAGAGCCTCCAGTTTGCAACCTCAGCTTTCAGGGACAAAGAAGTTGCCCCTCTGAAGGCAGAGGAAAAAAACCAGTAAAGTGAGCCATGTATGGATTCTTCGCGTACTTATCATTCATGCCAACACAGGCCTTCAACACTTCAGAAATTCCTAATAACAAAATTAAAAAGCCACTGTGAAAGTACTCCTTGTTTCACGTTGCCTTTTTTTTTTTTTTAAAGCAAGTAATAGGCTTTGATGGAACAGAAGAGTTTCTCTAAAAGGACCTCATCATTCTCATAGAATTTGGAAGGGGTCGAGGGCTAGGATGCATATAAAATTTAAGGGCCCAGAAAAATTTTTCACATGAAAGGGTTAGAAATCTGCAAAGCTATGTTTCATGGTTTATGGCTGTTGAACCAATCTGAATAAAACCATGCCTGGCACCCTCCACGCAGGTTTGAACAGACTGGACAACGTAAGAGCTGGCCGGGTACCTGCTCCAAGCTGGAGGTGAGCTGAGAGAGGAAGCCCCTGTGAGATCGCCTAGGCTCAGAAGTCGCCCAGGGTCAACCGGATTGGGTCAGAGAAAGCCTGCAGATCCGGGTGCACTCATGGGTCGTGTGTCTCAGAAATTCTCTAGAGTAGATTTCCATCCTCATCCCAAGATTAAGGTTTAAGTCTAAGAATTCAGCATGCTCATACTCCTTTTGCTGTTCGTCCCTGGAGAGGACAGTGGTGCCGTTGAACCGCACGTCCTTGCACGTGAACTACCATGCTAATATACTGACACACTCACAGCTACCAGAGCGGGAAAGAGATCAAGGGGGCTGGGCAGGGGAGCAGGCGTGGAAATCACTGCTGTATAGTAGTTCGGGGGAGGCCTACAGTTCAATTCTACAAACCCATGCACTTTAGTCTTTGAGAATGTAGTCTGGAGAAAGCCACAGGCTGGGGTGTGCAAAAGACAAAATGGTCAAGATTCTTGGTTTCTACTTTTCTTGACTGACAGCTAAAACAGGCAATTGCTGGAATCTGTACCAGGAGTGAATGTCCTTTCCCCAAACACACGGCTTCACCCTTTATTTGCTATAAATAATTAGGACTATAAGCAGCACATGAGGGATAAAACTGGAAATAAACACCAATTTCCCCCGTAAGGGGACAATACAGAGTGTGAGGAACACTCTAGACTGAATCTATAGCATACTATACTCAATTTTCTGTCCTTTGTAACATTTATAAGCACGTACATACACATATGTATAATATATAAATATAAATGGATTTAGGAAAAAAAGCACAGAAACGGAGTTTGCTTTATTGAATGTAACGTAGTACTGGAAAAACTCACCATAAAATCTATGTTATTGTCTTCATTCCTGAAATGTTCCATCAACTTCTCAAAGCGCTGTTTTTCTCCACAAACCTGAAATACACATTTTCATCACGCATATAAAATTCCAAACATAGGCATTCTAAAATGAGATGCAGGAATTTTAGCATTAATAATTATTTCCAGAATATCTTTTTATTGCCTCGCTCACACACTATTTACTTCTCTTCTAAGTTAGTTAACTCATAAGTACCAACTTTAGCCAGGCCCTTGGTTTCTTTTAAATGTTCCCTTGATATCCTGAAATCTCTATCAAATGTGTTTTTCTTTATTGGTTATCTTTGCAGTCCATCATTTTTCTAGCCCACACTCAGAATCCCAAGATGTTACGGTTTAAAAAAACAAAAACAAAAACATCCCCTGCCCCCCCATACCTTGTTTTCCTTTTAAAACAGGCATGCTAAAAGATTTGAACAATGTAGCATTTAAATTCCTTGAAAAAAGATTGAAAACGTTTCCATCATATCTAAATCAAATAATTTCAGTGCATAAACCATAACAAGGAGGTAGACACCATAGCAGTAAAATACCTAGTATTAGAGGAGACACTTGGGAAGCTATATTAACCCATTCAAGGAAAGTACAGAAATTTGTAGTAATTTATGAAGTAGCACCCCTTGGGCCTGAAACATTCACCTCAAATGAATGCTTTCACTGAACAGGTTAAAGAGGCAGATAAATTACTGTGAACTCCAGGACCCCCAAAGTATCTGGGTCTACACAGGAGTTAAAAAAACAGAGTCAAAGGAAGATTTGTAACAAAGAAGAACTCTTCAGAGACTTAGTCCCAAAATCAAAGGATAAACTTTAATTCTGCCAGTGACCTTGGCTACCTTTTTTTGGAACCCACTGGATTATTCTTTTTGCCTTTAGAAAATATGTACCTCAAAACCCCTGAGCTATGTATAATGTGAATAAGACACAGTCTCTGGTCTTAATATTTTGAATTTAATCTGGGTTTCACATGCTTGACTCAATTTTCCAGTTCTATTTGTCACCTTAGCAATACAAAGGATGGTCCTGAAGAATTCCCCTAAAATGACATTTCATAGTGCTATAAAGCAGCCATTTAGTTCCGTTATGTTAAATCCCACAAAAATATACACATATTTATGAAGAGAAAGATTCAAGAAAAGAAAGATTCAAGAAGATGGCAATTTTGTCTTTTTTGTTCACTATTCTTATCTTCAGCATCTAGAACAATGCTTACCATGTTCTAAGTTCCTGATAATCTTTGTTGAATTACACTGAAAAAAGGACAAATGAGTAAGCACGTGAAAATACACTTTAAGGAAAGGAAGAATGACTTTCCCACTCTGACACACTGATGAAAGAAGAACCATCAGCCCGGAGCAGACCAGCACCAGGATTATGGCTTTAGCATTGGTTCCCGTGTCTCAACTGTGTGCTGGGAATGTTAAGCCTTCAGTCTCGGAGGGTCACCTAGGTCTTGAAGCAGCTTAATTTTCTCAACAGACACAGTTCACACTTTACTGTATTCTGATGACAACCCCCCACTTATTTACACCCGCATTAACAAAAAATAATTACAGTAAAAACTCAGTCCAGACGAAGAGAAGGCAGCTCCAAAGGGAGCGTTTGAAGTCAAGTCTTCAAAAAACACACAGGTCCAAACCCACCCAAGAGTGCTGGATTCAAGAGGACCAGGCAGGGCTGGGTGACATGCACATGCACAATTTTAAAGGCAACCCAGACCATTCTGAAGCAAGTCCACAGCCCTTCTTGGAGAAGAGGCAGCAAGTTTCTGGAAGCAAAAGGTTTGTTTTGGGGGCGGAGGGGGGGCACAGAGGTGAGGCATTCCAAGCATGGTTCCCTAGACCATGAAAGCAGCCACATCTTCTGCCCACAGGCACAAAAGTCCCTAGCCTGCAACAAGAGCCCAGTGGGTGAACATGGACATGGAAAGGGTCAGAATTACAACCTGAATTTTAAGAGAAGCTCCAACATAAGCACTTGTTTCCCAGGGGAACGGTTTATGTCCACCTGTCCTGGGAGGTTGGTAGGGGCAGGAGAAAGGAAGAGAAGCCGTCCTGGGTCTGCGAACAGCTAGCAGCTACCCGAAGCGGTGATTAAAGTTCCGCTGAGCCGCCAGGCACCCAGAGAACTAGAAGAAGCAGGAGCCATCAACGCATAGTGATGAGGAGTACAACTCAGAGGCAGACAAAACCCTTCCAATGGAAGAATGTCAAGAATCTGGAAAGTACCTGGTGCCCTCGATTTATGAATGAGACGGAAAGCTAGACAGAGTGAACAACCGTAACTTGATGAAAGGTCAATAGAGAAGCCAGAGCCAGGTCTTCAGCAGCCAGCCTGGCTGATGTTCCTTCTCCAGCACAGCCGAGCATGTGCAGATAGACCTAAGATGACAATTTAAAGCATTCCAGAATGATCTGAGACACCGACAGAGATGAAAAATGTTACTGTTAAAAACCACGGTCATGACACCGGGCGCATACTTGATGTGCCTGCACCAGAATCTTCCATGAACTTCTACAAATGGCAGATTCCTAGAGTCTAAATCAGGACACACTGAGTGAGTGTGTAGAATCCCCACAATGGAACTAGGAATCTGTGTTTTAACAAGTACTCGTGGCTGCTAAACCGTAGCTTAAATAATATAGACTAGCACCCTCAACCCCAGCCTTTCTGACTACCAATTATAAACCAGATAACTAGATCATTCAGTCTCCAGTTACCAGAACTGAGTGTCAAGGGAATGCAGCAGGAATTGACCCACTGCCCTGCAGAGGTACAATCAATAATAAGGGAACTCCCAAATAATCAGAGGTTGTGTGCAAGGCATTAGAAAAAGGGCAATTTATATGGCTGAGGAAAGCATTTGTGGGCAGTAAGATTCACAGCCTGTTTTTAAAAAAAAAAAAAGAAAGAAAGAAAGAAAGAAAGAAAGAAAGCCTCAAATCTAGAACACGCAGTATTAGATTAATTTCAAGCTAGGTAAAGATCCCAAAAATCACATACCACCCTGACAGGACTGAAATGGACATTAAGAAAAGCTTTGAATATATGCATTTCTTTAGAGGGCATCCTGTCAACAGACAAATCCCTGCTAAGAACATCTGCGTTAAGAAGCAGAGAAATACCTTTAATAGTTAAAAATAATACTTCAATATCTTCCAATTTACAGCCACGATGCGCTTGGTGAGAAGAATCCAAATGCACAAGACGACATGTTGCCAACAGAGACGGCAGTTTTGGGGGACTCTGAAAGGATGATCTGGCTGATCACTCCCCTCACCCACTGTGAGAATCAGAAGGGCCTCCTCCCCTGTCAGCTCTACCATGTCGCTCTCGGTAAAGGTTTCAGTGCACAGCTCTGCTGCCAATCTCAACTAACAAGTTCAGGGCCGCATTTTCTGACACTGTTCCATAGGAACAGCAGGGACTCCAGAGGCCAGCCCCCCCCCCACCCTTATTTCTGCTGAAGGAAAGGAAGCATGCAAACCAAATTCACATTTGTTTCTACATTACTTTAGCAATCTTTAAACCAGCATATACTGTAATCCCACAGGAAATGGGGAGATATGTCTGGGGGAGGACGGTAAAGTTATGTTCGGCATCAAAGGAAAGCAGTCTCCGCTCATACCGCTCACATCTGGACCACCCCACACACTTGATTCAAACAGAACAGTCATGGCTGAACGTGCCTCTTCTCCCCTTTGAAACTGACCTGGCTTCAGAAAATGGAGAGGATGAAAGGAACAAGACACCACTGCTCAGTTATGCTCAGAATCCACACACTGACGGGCCTTCGTGGGGACGCCCTCAAGGACTTCATCAAAACATATATAAAAGCCAGGAGTGTATCTGCTTGTATGTGTTGCTGACTGTTACATGTTCCTGCATGTAACTTCCATCTGCCAACGAAGGCCAGACAATACATGACCGGAAAACTTTCAAGTAAAAAAAAAACTGTTCCATGGCAACTGAGATAGGTCATTTCTTGCCTTTCACATCATCAGTGGTATTGATTCCCATTCCTCCACTAGCTCTAACACCGGGTTCCTCGATCAGTGCCAAGGAGCCACTGAAGCAGGTGGGGTAGGGAGCAAATTTAAGAAAAAGCAGCCCCAGAAAGGCCAAGCAGGGTAGACTGTCGAGGAGGCTTTTGGGCATGGAACACTACGACAGGAATTAGGCTTCTACTACTAACAGCCAGGGCTGCCAGAAAATAAAAGTATATATGCTCTGGAAAGCCATGTACTCTCCAGGAAACTTCAGAAGCATCTTCATTTATAATCAGTGTCATGTAAATAAACGCACTGGCCCCAACGGACACCGTCTAAAGCAAAAGGCCTCAGGCTGGGATCCTGGACCACAGATTTCACTTTACTAAACACCCACCCATCTCTGAAGTCCTGCCTGACGTCCATGCCTCTTTGCATCTTGCAGCTCTAACACTGATGGGGGTGAGAGGGTATGAGGGCAGAAAAAGGACCAAACAGGGGACCAGAAAACCTACATTATAGGTCACAGCCCTGCCACTACCCTGCTGTTAGCCTGGATGACATCGTTGTCTCTGGGATCTCTGGACTTGAGTTTTCACATCCATTAGTTTAAGAGCCTTAAGTTATCAACTTACACCAGTCAGAATGACCAAAATTAAAAAGACAGTAAACAACAAGTGTTGGAGAGGATGTGGAGAAAGGGGAGCCCTCTTACACTGTGGGTGGGAATACAAGTTGGTGCAGCTGCTTTGGAAAACAGTGTGGATATTCCTTAAGAAATTAAAAATAGAGCTTCCCTATGAACCTGCAATTGCACTACTCAGTATTTACCCCAAAGATAAAGATATAGTGAAAAGAAGGGCCATCTGTACCCCAAAATTCATAGCAGCAATGGCCACAGTCGCCAAACTGTGAAAGAGCCAAGATGCCCTTCAACAGACGAATGGATAAAGAAGATATGGTCCAGGGACGCCTGGGTGGCTCAGTTGGTTAAGCGGCTGCCTTCGGCTCGGGTCGTTATCCCGGCGTCCTGGGATCGAGTCCCACATCGGGCTCCTTGCTCGGCAGGGAGCCTGCTTCTCCCTCTGCCTCTGCCTGCCACTCTGCCTGTGCTCGCTCGCTCTCTCTCCCTCTCTCTCTCTGACAAATAAATAAATAAAATATTAAAAAAAAAAAAAAGAAGAAGATATGGTCCATATATACAATGGAGAATTATGCCTCCATCAGAAAGGATGAATATCTAACTTTTGTATCAACATGGACAGAACTGGAGGAGACTAAGCTGAATGAAATAAGTCAAGCAGAGTGAGTCAATTATCTTATGGTTTCACTTACTTGTGGAGCATAAGGAATAACATGGAAGACATTGGGAGAAGGAGAGGAGAAGTGAGTTGGGGGAAATTGGAAGGGGAGACCTGCCATGAGAGACTGTGGACTCTGAGAAACAAACTGAAGGTTTTGGAGGGGAGGGGAGGGGAGGGGGTGGGGTGTTGGGTGAGCCTGGTAGTGGGTATTGTAGAGGGCACATATTGCATGGAGCACTGGGTGTGGTGCATAAACAATGAATCTTGGAACACTTAAAAAAAAAAAGATGTAAAAAAAATAAAAGAGCCTCAGGTTATACTGCTTGTTTTCAAGGCTTCTTTTAGGAAGCCATAAGCATTAC
>PISX010031566.1:0-17236 GCA_004024625.1 Mellivora capensis
GGGGGGCAGAAAAAGAAGAAAAGAAACAAGATGGGATTGGGAGGGAGACAAACCATAAGTGACTCTTAATCTCACAAAACAAACTGAGGGTTGCTGGGGGGAGGGGGTTGGGAAAGGGGGGTGGGTTAATGGACATTGGGGAGGGTATGTGCTATGGTTAGTGCTGTGAAGTGTGTAAACCTGGCGGTTCAGACATATACCCCTGGGGATAAAAATATGTTTATAAAAAAAAATTAAAAAAAGAAAAATTTAAAAAGAAAAAGCATTAACAAGACAAAAAAAAGGAAATGATTTAGAGCTTATGAGTTCTGGTTTTATAATTACTTCGGATTTTATAAAAATTTATCTGTGAATAAGTGTGGTTTTATTTCTAAATAGGCCTATAAGAAGGTGTACTGCTTGCTGGAAAAATATGCCAGAAATCATTACTGTAGTAGATCCCAGCGAGCAACCTGGTATGGAAGCAAGGCAGTATATACTAATGATTAAAAGTGTGCAGTTAAGTTGCCTGGGGTCAAATCCTGGTTTTGCTAGTAATAAGATGTTTTTCAGTGGACAATACGATTAATTTTTTACACTTAAATACCCTCATCTATAAATAGGAATGAGACTGGCATTTGCTTTATCAGGCTGTAGGAGCTTAAAGGACATAACGTGGGAGGAGTGCTTCGACATGATGCTACATGGAGTAAGTGCTCCATAAATGTTCATTTTTATTAAGAACATGGTTTCAGGAGTTGGAAGGCCTACCTAATTCTATCTTTGCGTCCTTGGGCAGGTGAGCCCAAGCTCTTCTCAGTAAAGTGAAGATAATATTAGCATGACTGGGTTTCCGTGGGGATTAAATGCATAATATATGAAATCACCTGGCCAGCCTGAAGTCCAGAATAAGTGTCATTTCCTGTCCTTTCACTGATTACACAAATATTCTCCACACACGAAGGAGAAATGGCTGTTACATCCTCAGCATGAACGTGTTCACATTCACTCTTTCATTCAATCTCTTTTGCATATGTACAAATGGAAGCCTACTTTAATCTTTTGACTTTGAGAAGGTGACAGCAGAGACCATTCTACCTCCAAGAAGATTTAATGTTAGAATACGCTCCCTTGGCCAACAGAACTAAAACCTTTCCCTGAAATTAAGAACATACTAGGAGAGACGAAGTGCTCATGGATTCAGTAGCACATTAGGTGGAGTGTTTCCTATGCCTTGACTATAGCAAGGTTTCAATGCCATGGAAGCCAAAGTATTCCCAGAATAGTCCAAACTGTCATATTCCCTTCAAAACTAGGCTTCAGAGTCTGCTCTAAAGCTTCTGGCTAGTCGATCCTCAGACCTCATTCTTCTTTTGGTGTTCAAAATAGTCTGGATTTTATTAACCAGACTGAGTTGAGGCTGGGGTTGGACGACTACATTCTTCCTTCAGAAAATTGTTTAATTGGGGGTGAAGGTTGTTGCTTAGAGTATGAAGCATAAAATAAGTCATTTGTTTTATTCTCAATTACATTAAGGTCTTAAAACAAAACATTACACAGGGAGCAAGTTCAGGGTCTCTATTCGAATTATAAGGGCAGCCTCATGAAAAGTGGACAGCCTCTGTGTTAATGACTTCCAGCAATAGTGGAACAGACAGGAGAGTGAAGGTACACTTCCTGGTTCATCCCTGTCTTCCAGAATACCCATGTTTATTGCAGCATTATTCAAAATAGCCATTATTTGGAAACAATCAAATGTCCATCAATAGGAAAATGAATAAATAAAATAATATATACATACGATGGATTTATTGCACCTTAAAAAAGGAAATCCTATAGTGTGCAACAACATGGATTCCACTTAAATGAGGTATATAAAATAGTCAAACACAAAAAAGATAAAGGCCACAAAAGCAAACAGAAATATATAGGAGGATATCAAACTAAAATGTTTCTATGTAGCAATGGAGACCATCAACAAAATGAAAAAGCAACCTACAGACAGAAAATATTTGTAAACCACATATCTGATAAGGGGTTAATATCCAAAATGTACAAGGAACTCATACATCAAAATAAATAAATAAATGAAAACCCCAGTATAAAAATGGGCAAAGGACCTGAACAGACATTTTTCTAAAGGAGATATACAAATGGCCAAGAAATACACAAAAAAGGTGGCAAATGTCACTCATCATCAGGAGAATACAAATCAAAACCGCAATGACTTATCATCTCACACCTGTTATAACATCAAAAAGCAAATAATAACAAATGCTGGTGAAAATGTGGAGAAAAGGAAACCCTTGTGCAGTGTTGGTGGGAATGCAAACTAGAGCAAACAGTATGGAAAACAGTATGGAGGTTCCTAAGAAATTAAACACAGTACTATATGATTCAGTAAGCCCACTTCTGGGTATATATCCAAAGGAAACAGAACAGTTATGTCAAGGAGATACATATTTACTGCCAAGTTCATAGCAGTAGTACTTACAACAGCCAAGGTATGGAAACAACCTAAGTGTCTGTCAACTCTTAAATCGGTAATGAAAATGTGCCACCTATATACAATAGGATATTATTCAGCCTTAAAAAAGAAAGAAATCCATGAAACTGGAGGACATTGTTCTATGTGAAATAAGCCATACAGAGAAAGGTAAATACTGCATGGTATCACTTGTATGTGAAATCTTAAAAAAAAAAAAAAAAAAGTTGAATTCATAGAAAAAGGGTAGAGAAGTGGTTGTCAGTGGTGGGGGTGGGGAAATAAGGAAAGGTTGGTCAAAGACCACAAACTTTTAGTTATAAAATGAATAAGGTCTGAGGATCTAATGTATAATATGGTGACTATGGTAACATTATATTGTCTAAGTGAAATTTGCAAGGAAAGTAGAACTTAAATTTTCTTACCAAGGGAAAAAAAGTGTTAATAAGTGAGGTAATGGATGTTAGTTAACTTGGTGGGGAAACCCTTTCACAATGTTTACATATACCAAATCTTTACATTCTCCACTTTAAATATCTTACAGTTTTGTCATTATACTTCAATAAAGCTTCAAAAAAAAACCCAGAAAAAGACAAAGAGGAATATAGTGGGAGGAGTGATTTTCAAAGAGACATATTCCTTAACCATGCATTATGAACGCTATGAATCAAGTGTTGACTACTTACAGACGATCAGGCTATGGGTAGAATATGGTGTTCTAACCAGAATGGTAAATGGCATAAAAATAGGGCAACAACGCAGGACAGCACTCAGTCTTTGACCGAGTATTCCCTACTGGACACCTGCCCAGCCCCTGGCCCTACATGGGGCTCTGAGGAAAGGCAAGGATCCTGTTCTCTGTGAAGGCACCTCCCAGGGCAGATCAATAGAGCACACCAGTTACACAGAATGAGGTCCCATGAGGGTTCACAGAGCCCATTTTGAACTCAGTGGAAAGCAGCCAGTCCGGCCCTCAGTGTTCTTCCAGACAATGCACTAGCTGGAACTTGAAGATGAAGAAGAAGTAGGGTGAGGGTGAGAGGTAAAGGTCACTGTTGTCCTGAAGAAAAGGTAAGAAAGGCACAGAAGTGATAACTGCCTGATGGCAAAGATCTCTAGGGAACTTTCTGGTGTCCACGTGGAATGTGAGACAGGAGCCTGGGCCAGGAGGTTGAATGACTGACTCTGGGAGCTGCTGATGAGATTTTAAATGGTCCTAAAGGACCACTGGAGAGGCTTTAAAGGGCCTGTCCAGTAAGGAATCTTCCAGCAGAAAATGGCCTTAAACCTAGCTCAAATGAATGTATTGGCTCTTGTAACTAAAAATGGCAAGGGAAGAGAAAACTGAAGCATGTTAAAAGTTTAACACCACCACTATCACTGCCCCCCAAACTAAACACCATATAGAAGCAGAGTGGGATGGTGGTTGCCAGGAGATGGGTGGAAGGGGTTATTGGGAATTGTTAAGCAAGGGGTGTAAAGTTTGTTATGTAAGACGAGTAAGTCCGGAGATCTGCGGTACAGCATCATGCCTATCATTAACAGAACCGTAGTGTACACTTAATAATGTGCTGAGGATAGATCTTGTGATAAATGTTCTTACCACAATTTAAAAAAAAATGAAATCTCTATTGAAACTCAATGAAAGCATCAGAAGAGGTTACAAGGAAGGCCACAGCAGGGACCTCTGCTCTGCACTCACATTTTCCTCCTTTTTTCGGACAAAATGGAGTGATTTGACTTTCTTCCATCCACCCTTTCAAGTCCTGGTTCAGTCACAGACCAACATCTAAGCTGTGTCGTATGTCAAAGATAGGAACGTATATTAGCGGATTTTCTTCCCTTTCCCATGCCTTGAACAATCTCTCCATTTTTTTACCTCCCTGATAAGAACAGGAAGGTAAGTGAGATGAAATCTTTAAATTCCAAGGTTGCCTTGTCCAAACACACACACACACACACACACACACAGGTATGTGGGAACTTCTGATCTACCTGAAAGTGAAGGGCTTTTGTGTAGCCCCAGCTGTTTCATTGAGCATACAGCAGCCTCAAAATGATTTCTTACTTCTATCATTAAAGTGCAATCTTAGGCTGCATAAAGTTGTAAGAAATCTGTCTCCGGGATAATTTTTGTAATTGTGTTCCCATAGCCATTTGTCTTTGTTTTTTACTTTTTCCTCATAATCCTCTTGCCAACGTCTATTTTAAGAAAAGTGGGGGTATCATAGACCATTAGGTGTTGGAAAGAGTCTTGGAGACTTTTTGTCTAAGAGTCTAAGACCCAGGAAGGATAAAGATTTACATTCAACATAGTCACACAATTATTAGCAACAGAACTGCTTTGAGATGCCAAGGTCTTAGAAAGTCCACTCCTCCATCCAGACAGACACTGGCTGTTTCATTTGACTGTGTCACAAATTGGCCCTTCTCTTGCTGATGCAGCTTTCTATAGCCTTCCCTGATCGCTCTTGATGAACATTCTGGGCACAGAGCATCTAGGTCCCTATTGTGTTCCCAGACATCTAGTTTTTTCTCTCTCATCTTCTCTTGTATTAAGGCTGATTAGCCCAGAAATCACATCATGCCTTCTCTTCCAGAAAACACATAGCCTTTTCTCCTGAGAGGCACCCTGGCCACTCAGATGGAATCCATCTGTCTTCCTACTTTTTTCCTGTTCTTCTGCCTTCCTCAAAGCTGCTCCCACATTCCCGGTCCCTTGGTTTCTGCCTTTCTTAAAACTCTGCCACAGTATTTCAGCATCCCCACATCACCACTAACTTTGCTTTGAAGAAAACTAAGAGGTCGGTCTAAGGAACTCTTAAATTCCCAAACCTTACGAAGTTCTCCCAAGTCCTATTTCCAATTAAGTTGAAGCTAGTTAGATTCTAGCTTTTCTTTTGTATCCCAAGACTGGAGTTTCTCAAAATCCATCCTGATTTTTCCCATTTTCTGCATTTTGAAGAAAGCATACCTACTCCTTCTCCCAGAAGCCTCCTTTCTCCATATATAGGACCAAAGAAGAAACTGGAGCAGGAAACAGTGTGCTCCTTTTAATGTACATTTCAGTATTCTCAGTGAGTACAGATGCTGTGCTTTTAGATAATTTCCATTCTCTTCACTAAAGGAAACTAATAGTTTTATCTTCCTACATATTTTGAAAATAAAATATTTTGATTTTTAAATGGGGAAATGGAGCATATTATACTTCTTGGAAAGTCAAAGGATATATAAGCAAAGTCTGGGTTCCAAGCAGTTCTGCCACAAAGAAATGTAGCTTTATTTAAACCATTATTTACTAAGTCTGTTGAACTGATGCTGGAATCTCTGGAATCTAGGCTGTCGGTGCATATTAACATCCTAAGCCATACATGCCTGGAAACATTTGTCTACTATAAAGGCAGCGTTGTCTTGCTGTAAATGTTTACTTCCTTACAATCCCATATACCTGAGCCACTCCTTCAGAAAATAATTTCTCTACCTGAAATGTTTAGTCTCATTGGATCCATATTTTCTACGTACCAGACATTACATATCCCAGGTATTATTTCCACTAAACAAAGACATTTGGATGAAACAATATATTGGTGAGAGAGTTTCTGACTGTAAGTGAAAAAACTCTCAACTCACAGTGGCCTAAACAATTAAGGAATTTTTGTTCCCCCCTAAGGCAAGAAGTGCTAAGCTAGAGCACCTCTAACCCTGATTGATTCATCAGCTCTGTGACATCATCTACAATCGGGACTCTCTCCATTGTTGTTCTCCCAGCCTCAGCATTGCCACCGTGTCAAAAGCCAGCTGTTCTCAGGGTCACACATACGCCATGCAGATATGACAACGCAGAGCAAAAGAAGAGAAAGTTCTCTTTTTTAATAGCAGAAGTCATTGTTTTTCTATCAACCCCTATCAGGAAAAAATCAGACCCTCCATAATCAGCTATTACTGCAGGTTGATAATTGAAGAAGCAAAGTTCAAGTCTCAAAAAATAATTGATTCTTAATATCTTACTGAGCCAGAGGTAGGCCAACTCCTTTCACAGTCTTTTAATCATGTTTCCTTAATTATCAATATAGGGTCTGATCTCCTCTCCTGCCATGGATTTCTCCTTTGTTCTACTTGAGTACCACAAAGTTCTTCCCTGTCATTAGCCATGAGGAAATTCCTTTTTTTTTTTGTCTTAATTTATTTATCTGAGAAAGAGAGGGAGAGAGAATGAGCAGGGGTAGAAGCAGAGAGAAAGAGGGACAAGTAGACTCCTCGTTGAACACAGATGGAGCCCAATGTGGGGCTTGATCTCAGGACCCTGAGATCATGACCTGAGCTGAAATCAGGAGTCGGATATTGGACCACCTGAGCCACCCCTGGCCATAAGACAATTCTTAGAGGAGGTCTTAGCTTGTACCAGTGTACAAAAGAAAGTCTATAATTTTGATGTCTTAAAGAAGTGGGACTTGATGAATCCCTAGCTACTGGCTGGTAGCTTCCTTCATCCTTCATCCTTCTCAAAATGAATTCTTAGGAAACAATAAGGTCTAATTAAAAATTCTTAGTCTGTGGTCTAATTTCTGAGTAAATGATAGAGCACAAAAAGAACCGATCCTTATCAGCAAGAAATGAGGAGAGGCTATTTGGTCATCATCCAATAACACTTGCTGTAAGTATCCCATTACCTGGGCATTAAGCACACAAAGTTAATCAGTTCCTTGAAGATGCATGCTCATACCCACTCATCCACACCTCCATGCACTACCTTGATCTCAAGTGAGTACTTGGTAATGAGGAAGCAGTGTTACCCTTCTGACGCCCCAGCAATAAGGATCTCCAAGAACCACTGACCATTAGAATGAGAATAGCACTAAAAATTACTAGTATGTATTTATATTGTCATTTATTCCCTGGGGGTTTAAATAACACCAGCTTTAATTGTGCAAATATCATATGCTGTGTAGCTATAAATAAGAGTTACTTCAGGGAAGAATATCCCAATCCAAATACTCGTAGCATAAAATATATATTTAAAAAAGAAAAAAAAAGGGGTGCACCTGGGTGGCTCAGTGGGCTAAGCCTCTGCCTTCGGCTCAGGTCATGATCTCAGGGTTCTGGGATCGAGCCCCGCATCGGGCTCTCTGCTCAGCGGGGAGCCTGCTTCCTCCTCTCTCTCTGCCTGCTTGTGATCTCTCTCTCTCTGTCAAATGAATAAATAAAATCTTTAAGAAAAAAAAATGACCCAGATACAGGCCATATTTTACCTGGTTCAATCCAAATGGTTTGAAATTTATTGGCACAATCCACAAATCTAAAAGATTTTGAGTCTTAAAAACATGAAAGCCCCAGATGGTTTTATTGGCTCCGACATCTTTCCATGATTATATTTTGTCAGAAAAGTCACCTAAGAGCATAGATAACCCTGATTTAAGTCAGTCCCTTCCAAATGTGTCCAAAAATGATTGAATCAAAGAGAAGAATACAGCAATAATAAGTTGATGTTTCATTATGAAATGCAAGATGATCTGCATAGTTCAATAAAACCTCAGGGCCAGAAATAACTGAAGTGGTAGTAGATTGCAGACAATGGCTTAACTTGATCCAAAAAAATTATTGGGCGAAAGATGGTTTAGGGATGATTCAGATGTTACTAGCTTCCAAATACTTACACTTAGAAAAATGGAAAAATCTATGTATGCTGTTTCTCCAAGCCCACCTGGCTGTCTAAAGCTGACAGCCTACAAACCAAAAGGGAGTGTTCCAGTGATAGAAGGAAATTAGAATTTTTGTGGGTTTTACACTTTTTTTCAGAGACATCTGCTTATAGTCATCCTTATAGACTCACTATTTTTATAGTTTTAGAACAACTACTTTCAATTTTGGGTCTGAAGCATGTTTTCTTCCTTCCGGCCAATCTGTATTTTGTAGAGAGTTGGGCAAAATGCTAAGTTTATATTAAATAAATTGCTCACAAAGATAGACAATCATAGTCAAAACTGAAAAACAGGATTCATTTGCATTCTTCAGAGTCTCCAGAAAATCCACTGTTTCTCTTTTCTATGTCTTCTTTTAATTTTGGCTAGCCAGTTTTGCTCTCTTAGCAAAATCTCTTCTTGAGGACAGACATACAGACACATACACATGTAATACACACAGAGTGTGTATAAACAATGATGTTAGTCATTTATACCTTAGCCTTAATGGATGTTTGCATTGAAAAGTCTTTTAACGATTGCAAATTAAAAGGCTTTGCATTTTCTGTAAAATAAATGTAATCCAAACATTTCTGGACCTCACCAGTTTTTGGATGTAGGGCAATTTAATCACTATCACAAATTAAATATATCTTGTCCTCATCTGCTAACCAGGATCGGCAATCTCCTGCAAGTTCTTCTCCATCTGCCCCATCAGCTCTAGCAGGTTTTCCTATGTGTTCACGAACTGGTCCATCAGCCACAGTCACCACTGGACCATGTGGTGTTCTCACATTCCTCCTGCCCTGGTCTAACTCATCTTGGTCAGTGTCCTTTCCTCCTGGGATTCTGGCATGCCTAACCTCTGCCGTGGTTTGTGTGGCCTGCCAGGAGATTCCCAGTTCTATGCTGAGGGTCTGCTGCCAACGGTCCCGAACTTTGCCATCCTCGAGGAGGTTAGAGTATGTTGGCGTTTTGGTAGAAAGGAAATG
Organism: Mellivora capensis; assembly: GCA_004024625.1. NCBI lineage: Eukaryota > Metazoa > Chordata > Mammalia > Carnivora > Mustelidae > Mellivora > Mellivora capensis. The sequence goes on from PISX010031566.1 coordinate 9,135, forward strand.
GTTCTCCCTATTATTGAGACACACTATTTCATCCAGAAATCCTAAACATAATACCTACATTAGCCTTATTTCTCTTCTTCCTGTGCACCCGTTTAGCATTTCCCTCAATTTCTTTAGTTAAGATAAATAACCAAGGTCGCTATTTAACTGGATTCTTGCAGTTAGGCCCTAGAGGGAGTGCCTTCTGTCCCTGGGGGCATTTATCATCCTGTAGGAAGACAGGTGCAAAACATACAAAAATAACTGAAGTGAAAGGACTGACATGTGATTTAAAGTAGATATGCAATTTGTGGCACAGTAGAGGAAACAATGATTTATGGCTGATAGGGCTTAAGATTTAAAAGACAGAAAAGTACTAAACAAAGAAAAGTGGACCAGCAGCCCACTGAGAGTGAACTAGAAGCAACAGAGGTAGGACATGCGATGTTTACAAGGCATACTAGGTCCTCTCATGCGGGGTCAGGGTCACTGAAGGAAATACAACTAGAGAACTCGAGCTTTCCTCTGTGACAATTATGTTCATTACATTTTGTGCCATGTCGCAGCTCAATGGAATTTGAAGTTGATGATTCAGATCAAAATCTTTTAAAAGAGAAAACCTGGTTTTCATGTGTGCTTATTTGTATTAGAAAGAATGTAATCACCAGAAACTGCCCAGAACAGATTCCTGGTGATTTTTGAGATACTTGAGGATGTAAGACTGTGTTTTCACTTATGCTTGGTGGAAAGGTATGACTTTGGAAATGAGAGTAGGATTTATGTAATGCATAGTACGGTGCTTTCCCAATGGTGGGTGCTCAGTAGATATTCAAAGAAGAAAGGAATGGCCATAATAAAATATTTTGCTTGATTTGCAAAACTGTGCTCTGCAAGGGATTTGGAACCACTGAGGTATCACCTAGACAAGGCCTCCTTCCCCACACTTCCCCACATATATACATGCCCTTCAACTAGAACTTCACTTTTATATATTTTATATATAAGGGCTCTGCGTGAGATTTCCTTTAAAGGAAAGAAGGATTTCATGACTTTAATTTTTCAAAAATTATATTCTTACAATAATTAAATTTGGTCCCCTGAAAAGGGACAAAGAACATTTTAAAAGTTCTAAGGAAACTGTGACTCCAGAAAGTGTACTAATTTGATTAAGAAAGCTTTACCTCTCGCCTCAGGGACACCTGGGTGGCTCAGTTGGTTAAGCAGCTGCCTTCGGCTCAGGTCATGATCCCAGCGTCCTGGGATCGAGTCCCACATCGGGCTCCTTGCTTGACAGGGAGCCTGCTTCTCCCTCTGCCTCTGCCTGCCACTCTGTCTGCCTGTGCTCGCTCGCTCTCTCTTCCTCTCTGACAAATAAATAAATTTTAAAAAAAAAAGAAAGCTTTAAAGTAATACTTTCAGGACATAGAAGAAAAGAAAATATGGCGAGCAATAAGAATGACATAAATAAAAATGATTATACTGGAGATTCATAGTAACAGAAAATAATAAATGCTCATTTTGTCTAATTTTTATAAGCTACCCAGTGAACAAATGTTTTAAACAGTTTAAATTTTAGATTCTAACAAATAAATATGGTCTTATGTAATGCTCACATTTTGTAATAGACATTCATGGGGCAGGAATGCAGAATGAGAGAAAATCATTTTTAGACAGAAACAGATCTACTAATAGGGGAATAATTAATAGCACTATACACCAAATGTTATTCTCAAGAAAAATCTCTGAGCTTGAGAATGGAGATTCATGTACAGAGTACCTTGTAAAAGTGTACTACCGGCAGCTGACCAGATGGAAGCCTTGATCAATGCCCTTTTTGGGGTGGTTAGAAGGAAGGTAATAATACATTTAAATGAGTAGGAGGAAGAAGACTGCGATGAGGATAAATTCTACAATGGGAGATGTTCAATAAAGGTAAAAACCAGATGGAAATAATAACCATATTAAGATTAGCTTGGCCTATGGGAAAGAATTTGGAATAAGACATATAACCACAATGTAAGTTGGGACCATAAATAAAATTGAGTATATAATGGAAGAATCTATCTTGGTGAAGGCTAAGCCAACTATGGGACTGGCTAAGTGCCATTTATTGTGGAATTTAAAGGATAAATCCTGAACAAAGTTTCTATAGTTATATTTTAATTAATAATCATGATAATTTATAATAATGATAAGACACTTAATGCATCATTTGCAAACTAACTTGTTATTAATAAGAGAATATGATATGTTTTGTCAATTAAAGATTTTTATTTGGAACATGCATATTGCTGTTCATCTTTCAAGTACTATAATAAAATACATAGTGATTATGCTATCTTGTGTTCTGAGAAGGTGAGTCATGCTCATCTCCCTCTATGAAAGTAACAAACAAGGGAAAATAAATGTCACTTCTACGTGATAGTTGTCCTTGAGAGTCTTTAGGCAACATTTGTCAAATGAGTTGATAAAAATAAAGGAACAAGGAAATAAATTCTACCCATAATTATGAACCTAGTGTTGCACATCAAGATGCATTAATGTAATAGAATTGGTCAACAGCTTAAAATATTTGGCTACTGGCAGGAAAGTGAAACACTTTGCCAAAAAGTTTTGGCAAGATATAGGAGCAGAATATGGATTCTTTCATATGATATAGAAGAAGGGGTTTTTAATATGAGCTTGATTAACTTGGGACAGATCCCCCAACCCCAACCCACCCATCACTCTTTTTATCTGATAGAAGAAATCCATTCATAAAGCCATTTGGCACAGTGCATGTCTTTCTGAATTGGGTCACTTGACAAATATTTTCAGCCACAGAAATAATGTAAAACTTTCCATTAAGGCCGTATGGTCAGCATTATAAATACTGTGTATTTATAATGGAGATATTTTGGCTAAAGGAACATTCTGAACAAAAGATTGGAGAGAGACAATTCTGAAAATGTCCTTTGCTGACGGAAGTGATTCTGTAGGCTAGAATCAAAAGTAACAGAGCCTTCTAAATTTTTAAGCAAACCAAAACCTACAGACATTTGGAAATACCACAGAATTTTTTTAGAAACTTACTTCCCCTCAGATAACCTAAAAATGAAATGTGGGTTGATAATCCCTATTTTGCTGACCTGCAGGCCTTATGAAAGTTCTTATCCTTGACTCGAGAGCAAGGACATGAGATGAAATAAAACCTGAAGACCTTGGAAATTCTCATTGAAACGAATCTACTCTCATCTAGCAAAACCTGTAGTGGGAGTCCGATTCCATTGTTTTGCTGTGCCAGACGTTTGTCAGAGCTTCCAGCATTTGTTGACAAAAAAATGAAAACTCAGAAATGATGGCCAAAAGATGATTTTCACAGTCATATTAGTTCATTCTACAATGTTTACTTCTTATTCAGGCCAAAAAACTACCTATGCTCTCAATGAAATTTAAAGTTCAACATGATTTAAGTTTACGTTTTAGTTCTATACACAATTTATATTGCTATAATTTTTAAAGCAAGTAGCATTTTTCACACTAAAGTTGAGAAGAAGAGAGGGGTTGTTTTGTATTCTGTCTCCATGAAGGAAATGAATATCCAATGCAATAAAGAGACAGTATGAAGTTGTGTGTGTGTCTGTGTGTGTGTTTCCAGAAAAGAAATAACTTTCATAAGGTTCTCAGAGATTCATGACCTAAAAAAGGTCAAAACTACTAATAAAGAATTAGTTCACACTCACATCCTCGGTCCTATTCAACTTAGTAATAAATATTCGGTTGAGCCATATACAACTGCCAATGTATAACTGTGTTTAACCTACAAAAACAGCAATATTATAAGACTCAGCCTAATATCTTAGATCAACTGGTAGGAAGCATGAAAAATGAAGGAAGAAAAACATGTTGGACCCAGAATCAAATTTGAAAGAAATCTGGGCATTCTGAGGTATGGGGTAGAAAGTTATTGCAATGAAAGAGAATGAAGATAAGTATAAAATCCTATGCTGAGCAGGATAAACAACATTTTTTCAAATACAGCATAGCAGAGCTATTTCACCTTGCTGGTGAAACCCCAAGGATATAAATGATAACAGGCTCCCCATGAGATAATGACAAGGCAGTGTTACTAACAAATGCTAATACAATTTTAGCACTAGGAGAATCAAAGACATTCACCAAGTACTCTCTTCATGCAAGACTTTGTCTCTGGTATTTTTAGATTTACTTTCTCATTTAGTTCTCACAATAGTATTTTGAAGTAAGTATTAATAACGGCTCCATTTTACAGATGATGAAACTGAGCATCAGAAAAGACACAACTACTGGTCCATAGCTAGTGTCAGTGATGGAAAATGTAATAAGCATAATTATTAGTAATTATTAATAGTAATCATTGATAAAATTTACTGAGCTTTTTGCAAACAAGGAAGTATGATGAAACACATTACACTATCGTTTCATTTAATAATGATAGTAATATTGAATAACTCTTTTAGGTAAGTATTATTTCCATTTTACAAATGAAAAAATTGAGGTTCAGAAATTGTAACTAGCTTGAGAAAGGTCTTCAGACTCTAGCACCAGACACAAAAGCAGCAGTACAGACAGAGTATTTAACTAGCCATCATGACTGAGAAAGGTCAAATCCCCTATTTTATCTATATCTCCAAATAGTTTTCCTTCTCTGATGAAATTGTGACTGATACACATGCATAAACCTATCTATGTTTCAGGTTATAGAGAATTCTGGGAGATTACATGCCAAAATGTTAAATGGCTATGTCTGAGAAGCAGACTTTGCTATGATGTTTGACTTTTGTTTCTGTATATTCATGCTCTAAATTTTTTTTTTAATTTTTATTTATTTGTCAGAGAGAGAGGGAGAGAGAGAGCACAGGCAGTCAGAGGCAGAGGGAGAAGCAGGCTCCCCGCCGAGCAAGGAGCCCGATGTGGGACTCAATCCCAGGACGCTGGGATCATGACCTGAGCCGAAGGCAGCTGCTTAACCAACTGAGCCACCCAGGCGTCCCCATGCTCTAAATTTTTAACAGTAAACAATGTATGTTTACTTGAGGCCTAATAATTTTTACAATAAAATAATTTTTAATCCTCCTCATTAAAAAAGTAGTATAACTGAACCCATGAACTTGAATTCGAAAGTGTCCCACAAATGCATGCAAGTTCCCCAGTACTCATACACGTCAGTAAAGTGTGTGGGAAAAGGTGATAAAAACTAAATTCTGCATTTAAAAAGCAAATTAGGGGAGCCAGAATAGTACTCTATCTTGTAAATGCGTCAGCCCAGGGATACTATTTCTTTCTGTGAACACTTGGGAGATGATTCTGCCTGAGTGGGAGGTGGGCAGGGATCAAGAGTGCCCACGCTGCTCTGCAGAGTGTGGTCAGACACCCCCAGAGGCTGGGAATGGGGGCATTGCTGCCTTCAGCAGCTATTTGCCAGGCCGGAAGCAGAGCAAGGTGAAAGGCGAGCTGTAGCGACACTTTCCAGGCAGTGAGCCTGAGGGTTGTGCTGGAAAACATACGAAAGGAAGAAGTAGAAATGAAAGAGTCTGGTAAGAAGTTCAGACATAAGAAGGAAATAAGGTGCGGGCAAGAAATGGACAACTGAGCCTTTGTGGGTGAGACAAGAGAAATGGGAAGAAGAGGAGAAGCCAGAAGAAAAGTAGGAGGAACAGAGTGATCCACCTCTCTGATCATACACCCTCTCCTGACAGAATGAAAACCACCTCCTTCCTGAGCTTGTCTCTTTCACCTAATTCATCTCTCACTTTTCTGGCATTCCTTCTCTCTGCCATTTTCTCTCTTGCTTTGTTGCATATCAAAATCCCTTTTGTCGGGTGCCTGGGTGTGTCAGGTGGTTGAGCAACTTCCTTCAGCTCAGGTCATGATCCTGGAGTACCAGGATCGAGTCCCACATCGGGCCCCCAGCTCCATGGGGAGTCTGCTTCTCCCTGACCTTCTCCTCTCTCCTGCTCTCTCTCATTGTCTCTCTCTCAAATAAATAAATAAAATCTTTTTTTAAAAATCCCTTTTGTCCTGTGAAGCCTAAATAAGACATAAATAGGACAAGAAAGTGGCTTTGGAAAGAGAGCAAGGGGAGAGGTAAAAAGGTTATGGAGCTGTAGCACATGCCTCTAGTGAATCAAAAATTTGTGTGAAACTACAAAGAAATCTTATGCACGACACACAGAAACTCAGGCCGGGCTTGGGGCACTCCTGAATGCTAGTTTAATCTATGGCTGCTCATTTGCGTTCCAATTATTATTTGGGCTGAAAGTTGGACATGTTCACAAGCATGTGTTTAATAAAAATGGACCTTTCATTAGGATTGAATCTCTTGACAAAAACATAATCTTAGCATGTGTAAATATATATATGTATACGTGCGTATCTGTATTTGGAGATTTTAAAACTAAGATAATTGAGGACAGGGATCAGACAACCAAAGCCCAAAGGTCAAATCCAGTATTTCCCCCATCTTTTTTTATATAAACAATAGTTTATATCTTTTTTAATGATTGAAAGAAAAATTTTAAAAAGTAATACTTGTGGCACATGAAATCTACATTTCAGGGTCTAAAAATGAAGTTTTATTGGAAGACCGTCATACCACTCTCTCTCTATTATCCTTGGCTGCTTTCACTCTGCAATGGCAGAGTTGACAGTGGTAGGAGAGACTCTACGGCCCACTGAACGCAACATATTCACCATCTGGCCCATTGCAGGAAGTTTGCCAACCCCTGACTTAAGGAACTGCTTACTGAGAGAAAGTGTTTTTCCTACATTGATTCTTATGGACCGAAAGAAATAAGGTACTTCCAAAGGGCCAGGATGTCACTCTTCCCATGCCTCCCCTTAGATTCCCTACTTTCTTTTCTCCATTATTAGTGCTGTTCCAGCAAAAGTAGTCCGTTGGTGTGTTAGTCTGACTTTATTTCTTAAAGATTTTTTTGACTCATAAACAACAGCACCCAGACTATAACCCTGGTGTTATTGTCTCTATTTGATTTAAAAAAAAAAAAAGGTAAATGAGTGAGTGAATAATAAATGAGAGTAAGTGCCAAATATATTCTATTTTTGCTTTTCATGTTGACACTTATATATCTGAGGACTGACACATCACCAAACCAAGATGGGAAAACCCATCTTCTTCAGATAAACACCCTAGGCAGGAATAAAATTAAGTCTCAATTATTCAGCTCATGTTTTATATTTTCTTGAATGACTAAAGTCTTTTCTAGATACTAAGCAAATATTATGCCGAATGAAAATATGTGACAGCTTTCACAAGGACCTTGAGATCATCACGTTTGGCTCAAAGTAGGAGGCATGGCCATAAATCAGCTACAGTTTCAACCCGGAAAGTTTTTTGTAGAATTTCCACAACAGAAGATAAATAACTTGGAAAAAATGTTGCTTAACTGTGTGATTTTCATGTAGTTACAAGTGTAGGGAGAAGATTTCAGAATTCACAGAAATAATGGACACTTATAATGATAGTCTTTTCCAAAGCCCAAGTGAACACTTCACTAAAATTCGTGTAATGAGTTACACAGGAAATCTTATTAACTCAGCATGTTAAGTTCAACTAGAAAAATATGTAAGTAATATTTTTTCTCTTTTTGAAATGGTAAAGATTCAACACAACTATAGCATCAAATACTTTGTCAGCGGCCTTTATAAAGCTTTCTTTTCTATATTCACATTTATTGGGTTTTATGTAGATGAGACCATTGTTTTCATAAACAATGGAAACTGAAGCATGATGTTGATACTGGGAAATGAAAGCCAAAGATATCTTTTCCCTCAGTGCATTTGTTTGTCTTCTAAACTGATTGCTCCAAGGCATCCGTCCCTTAGAACATTTAGGTAAGTAAAATAGCAAATCCACTAAGCAATATCAAAATAATCAGAATTATAAAAATCATGAGTGAAGCTAAAGTGGAAAGTCTGATGCTGTGTCTCACCCAGATAGCCTCAAAATACAGTACTGCTACAAGCTGAGTCACCCCATTAACCACAAATCTTCCAGTTAGAACTTTGGGGGTAACCTTTTGTGTAACTGGTACAATATTTTAAAGTAACCAGTAATTATATAATTTATAAAAGTCTCCATTCAA
>PISX010031567.1:0-17229 GCA_004024625.1 Mellivora capensis
GAAGAGATTATGCTGAGTGAAATAAGTCAAGCAGAGAGAGTCAATTATCATATGGTTTCACTTATTTGCGGAGCATAACAAATAACACGGAGGACATGGGGAGATGGAGAGGAGAAGGGAGTTGAGGGAAATTGTGGGGGGAGATGAACCATGAGAGACTATGGACTCTGAAAAATAACCTGAGGGTTTTGAAGGGGCGAGGGGTGGGAGGTTGGGGGAGCCTGGTGGTGGGTATTATGGAGGGCACGCATTGCATGGAGCACTGGGTGTGGTGTAAAACTATGAATTCTGTTACGCTGAAAAGAAATTTAAAAAAATTAAAATAAAGAAGATGGGCAAAATAGGGGAAGAGGATTAAAAGTTAAAAATTTCCAGTTATGGGATAAATAAGGAACTACAATGTATAGCATAGGGAATATAGCTAATAATATGTAAAAGCTTTGTATGGTGACATATAGGAAATAAATTTATCATGGTGATCACTTTATTATGTATATAAATGTTGAATCACCATATTATAACCAATTGCTGTGAAGAATAAATAATCACTGCTTTCTCACTACATAAGCTGCTTTTTAACAATATACCCCTGAGCCTTATTTCATATTTTGGTTTAAGTGCTCCCATTTTGCAAACTGTTTCTTTGGTATGTGCACAATAAACTTTTACTAACTACTACTTCAATGGAAAAAAAAATAAATGTTGAATCACTATGTTGTATATTTGAAATTAGTGTATTATTATATGTCAACCACACTTAAATAAAAGAGTTCTTACCACAAGAAAAAAAATATAACTTTATATGGTGACAGATGGTAACTAGATTTATTATAGTGATAATTTTGCAGTGTAAACAAATATGGAATCATGCTATACACCTGAAATTAATATAATGTTATTCATCAGTTATACCTCAATAAAAAAAAACAAATTTCTTGTAAGAGATTACAAGATCTATTTCTCTGATCCCAACTCCTATCTAAACCAAGCCTTCTCTTGGTTTACTCTTTATTAGCTTTACTGAACTTCCTGTTATTTTTAGATATACCATGCCTACTTCCAATTCAACTTGCTCTAGCCATTTATTCTGCCTGGAACTATCTTCCCCTACCATATCTATAAGGGTAACCCTCTCACTCCTTTAAGTATTTATTCAATGTTGTCTTCTCAATTAGGCCTATCCTTACTACCTGTCAACTATAGATGCCATTCACTATCTGAGTTTTTTCTCAGCATGACATGTATTTATAACATACTAAAATTCTACTGCTTATTATTTATTGCCTTTCCCATAAGAATATAAATTTAATGAGGGCAAAATTTATTTTTAACTATTTTTTTTCACTTATGCATCATTTCAAATACTTGACACATATAGGTATTCAATGAATGTTAAACAGAGGAATAAATTTAATTTCTTGCACAGCTATTGTCTCCTGAATTAGGAGAAATCTTTGAGAATGAAGATTGTTAAAATGTGGAAGCACAGCAAATTATATTTTCCTGTCTGTATTCTTATCTGACCCCTTCTATCTCTAATATGCTCACAAATACACACAAAAACACCCCCAAAGCCATGTTCAGGCACACACACTGAAGAGAAGAAACTTGGTAAGTATGACCTGAAATGTGAAATGTTTATATTGCAAGTAAGTATGGAAAGAATGAAAAGAAAGAGAGAAAGAAAGCAAGAAAGAAAGAGGGAGGGAGGGAAGAAAGAAGTTAGGGGATGGGAAGGGAAGGGGAAAAGAAAGAAAAAAAAAACAATAAAAGACAAGAAAAGAAAAGATTGTGAAATTGATTATTTCTTTTTTTTAAATTTTTTTATTATGTTCAGTTAGCCACTGTATAGCACAAAATTAGTTTTTGATGCAGTATTCAGTGATTCATTAGTTAAGTATAACACCCAGTGCTCATCAGAGCATGTGCCCTCCTCAATACTCATCACCCTGCTACTCCCTGCCTCCACCCTCCTCCCCTCTGAAACCCAAAGACTGTTTCTCTGGGTCCCTAGTCTCTCATGGTTTTTCCTCTCTGATTTTTTCCCCTTTGCATTTTCATCCCTTTGTCTATGGTCTTCCATGCTATTGCTTTGTTCCACATATGACTGAAACCATATGATAATTGTCTTTCTTTGCTTGGCTTCCTTCCTTAACATAATCGTCTCCAGTTTCATCCAACTTGATGCAAATGGTGGGTATTCATCCTTTCTGATGGCTGAATAATATTCCATTGTTTATAGGATCTTCTATATCCATCTTCTTTATCCAGGCATCTGTTGAAGGGCATCTTGTCTCCTTCCACAGTTTGGCTATTGTGGATGATGCTTCTATGAACACTGGGGTGAACGTGCCCCTTCTTTTTACTATGTCTGTATCTTTGGGGTAAATACCTAGCAGTGCAATTGCTGGGTCGTGGGGTAGCTCTATTCTTAACATCTTGAGGGATTTCTGATGAAACAAAAAGTAACGTTTTAAACATCCACTTGAACTGTTGTACACAGTATGCTTTCATTATTATTCACCCTCAATACTTCTCAGAACAAAGATGGAAATTAAGATAATACCAAAACAATCATCCTACAAGAGAATTTTTTTTATGTTTGGAGATGCTTTCAAGGGCTAATGAATGAGACCACTAATTTGCATCAGAGTAGATTGTCATTGTCTATCCTGGAAACCTCTCCTAAAATGTATTTTTCAGAGCTTATATTATATTGTGTCACTCAGGTGAATAATAGGAATAAGTTAAAAGGTACAGTTAATATTCTTCCTTTTTACTCCTTTATGATACTTTTCCTGCTCTATCAAATAGCTAGCACAGGTTTGAAATTTCCTAATGATCATAGATTATGATGGAGGCAATACTTTCTTTCTTTTTTTTTTTAAGATTTTATTTATTTGTTTGACAGAGAGAGAGAGCACAAGCAGGCTGGAGAGGGAGAAGAAGGCTCCCACTAACAGGGGAACCCAATGTGGGGCTTGATCCCAGGACCCTGGGATCATAACCTGAGCCGAAGGGAGACACTTAACTGACTGAGCCACCCAGGAGCCCTGAGGCAATACTTTCTTATCCCAGTTCTTAATCAGCAATGATGTTGTATATGTGATAAAGATGTTAAATTGTATATGTCTATATATGCAGAAATATTTTGTTTAATGTACTTTTGAGAGCAATTAATCTACCAGACAAATACAAATATCTTCAGGGAAAATGCCTACTATTTTGTGGCTGCAAATTTGAATTTCAAAGTTGTGGATATGAATGGAAACTGAAGATGCTGAACTTTTGAACACTTGGCATAAATACCACAGAAACAGAAGGAACTCATGTTGTCATAAAGTATTTTCCCTTGTCCTAAACTTTCCTGGGCTATGCATTATTAAACTCTATAAAAATCACCAGTAGCCTAGGCTAGAAGTTAGCAAACATGACCTTGTCTTAAATTGGTTTATTTCTTTCAAGGTGGGCAGGTATTGGTTTAAGTAACAAAAGCCTAAGTGGAATTTTTAAATGGAATGTTTTCAGTATCCTCTTGGGCTGTTGGGCTAAAGGCTGGAAGGCAGAAACCAGAGGCTTAGGAGCTACAGAGCAATTGACATGTACTTACTTAGAACAGAAGTTTAATTAAGGAAACGTCTCTGTCTCTTTCTATCTCCGCCCTCTCAAAAGTGAAGCATATGAACTAGTAATAAGGATAAATGCATAGGCAGTTTTTCCTGCATTTAGCAGATGCTGGCAATGTGGCATGGGTGTATGGTCAAGGATAAGTCTTCCAGAAGACCCTGTTCTCATTCCACCATCCGAGGACACATCAAGCTCAATATCTAGAAGTCTTCTCAACTGACGGTCCTCTGGATTCAGAAACTGGGTTTTTAACAATTAATCTTTGTTTTTCTTTTTGTCGTAGCAACTCTCCTAATTACATGTCTGACTGCCTGTAGCATTCAGCAAATACTCTATACTACTAAGTCTCAAGAGATTGTTCAACAGGTCCTTAATGAGCATAAGGCAACTGAAAGAGAAAATGGACTTCTATTGTCTGAAGGAAGAAAGATGTCTCTTCTTTCCTTGAATCAGAGAAATTGACAGAAATGCCCTAATCAAACTTCAGTCAAGCTTCTGGACTAGGCCTTGACCTGTGGACTTTCTATGTCAGTCTTTGCATTGCCCCCAAATCCTGCTGAATAGGTTTAGTCAGAACTCTCCACCCTTATTATCTAATCCCGATTGCCTGCCTTCAGCAAGAATCCTGCTGAGTTTGGTTTAGCAGGAATCCCCATCCCTCTTAGCAATTTCCATCCACAGTCCTTTTCCTTGGCTATAAATTCCTACTTGTCCATGCTGCATTTCGAGTTGAGTGCAACCTCCCCTCTCCCCAATCGTAAAACCCCACTGTTATCATCTTTAACAAGTATCAGAATAATTCTTTTTCTTTAACAGTATAAAAGACAATGAAAGGCGCAAAGGATGAAACAATAGTTTTCCTGACAGAGAAGCACCATTGTTAAAGGACTAAAAGAAAACCAAAGTATTTCTATCTTGTTGGACACAATGTGCTTAATGTTTGCTTTTTATCTGGTAATTAGTAGTAATATCCAGGTAGTCTGCTAAATTAAGGTTAATAGTGTTAGTAATCATGGGTTTTTAGAGTTAGACAATCTTATGTTACTATCCTAACTATGTCACTTTTTATTCTGTCATCTTTAGGCAATTATTTGATCTTTCTAATATTTCATACTTCATTTGTTAAATCAGCATAATGAATAATGATGACATATCTCTGATAGGCTTGCTGTGAGGATTAAATGATATAACTCATATAAAGAGCATAATACAGTGCCTAAAACATAGTAGGTACCCAATAAATATTGGCCATTTCAATTTTAAATATTAATAATAATTGAGTGCTTTCCAATTATTTTCTTTTGAGTTGTTCCATTTTTTTATATCAGATATTCCTAGGAGTCTCTTTAAAGAGAATATGCTAGTTAATGTTATAATCTGATCTCATGGGAAGGTGTATTCAATATGTGAGTTATATATAACACATATTTTTTTCAAAATAAACCACCTCATAATTCTTTCTAAACAAACCATGGTCAAAATTTATCTCCTTTCTAATCATGAAAGCCTCCATCTGGACCCCAGGTAACATTCTGATACTTTATAAGTAATCACAGAAATCCAGTAACTTCCGGCAGATAAGAATATGAATGTGGACAAAATCCGTTACTCTATGACTCAAGAACAAAGTATGTCATAGAAGGGTGTATTCAACTCAGTAAGATATTCTTGTTGTTAGGTTGAACCATATGAAATCACATTGAATGCCAAAAATAATCAAATGTCAGCAATTTCACATCTCATACTAAATAACATGTTTTCATGAATAATGTTGACTACATTTCCTCTTGTGGGTTCTAATTTCAAAAGGATAACTTATTTACTTGAACTCTGTATTTGTCCATGCCAAGCCCAAACTATCATGGGTTCATTCCAATGCATATGAAGGTGAGGCACTATATGAGTGGGATTCTTGGATGTAAACAACAGAAATCATTTGGGGTACCTAAGCAATAAAGGAATTTCTTGGAAAGATGCATCATGGAATAGAAAGGACAACTGAAAAACCAGGCTCAGACAGAAAGGCCAAGACCCTAACACTTGACAACTAACACTCCATGGTTTGGAACTCTCTGTTATCTCGGACATTAGCACATGTGCTACTCCACTATATCTGCCAAAAATAATTTCTACTGTATCCCGCACTGTTTTTCTCACTTTCCCAAAGTTGAACCTCTGGGAGGAAGTGTCTGATTAGCTGAGGACACATCCTGTCACTCTGCTTTCTATATGATCTCTTCCCCTCATTGTCTTCTATAACAGAAGACAGAGCCCTACTTCCTACCTCTCTTGTTATTCCTGCCAAATAGGAAGTTTGTTTGTATGTTGGGCACACACACATAGTTTTTTAGCTGCAACCCTCTAGATTTATTCCTATACATTATATCAGCATAGTACCAGATTGCTACAGACTGAAGAGGTTTTGCATTTTTAATTATTTCTGTTGTTTATATATAATATATATTCCTATTTAAAAATATATCTGTATAAATGTGTAACTCTAAAAATAAAAAATGATTAACTAAAACACAATTTTTAAAAATATTTTATTTTATTTTTTTCAGTGTTCCAAAATTCATTGTTTAAAACACAATTTCTAACCCTCAAAAAGTTGGTGGTTCAGAATTGTCCCCTATGTATTTCATTTTTCTCATTTGTACACTCAGTGTCAATTGTTGTTACAGAAGGAGTGTTATGACAGTAATATAAAGAACAATTTTTTGGTGGTTTTTGTGCAAAATATACTTAAGAGAGTGCTGCCAGGATGTTATTCACATGTCGAAGTCACACATTTGATCCTTACATAGAAAGTACATAAGATTACCAGTTTAACAAAAGGGAAATAAAAATCAATTTTCACCCAATGCACTTGTGTGAATCTAACCAAAATTAAAAAGTAAATAAACCTGTCTGCTAATGAATATGCTTTCTATGAGGGAGAGAAGGAATGTTTGCATGGTTGTTGGTGAATAAATTATCTTTCACAAAAAATGAATTTGTTCTTTTCCAAGGTGAAGAATTTAGTTCAGATTAAATTTAAACTTACATGCTGTAGAAGTTAAAACTTTATTAAGAGATAATAAAACTATATTTAATCAGAATTATTTCACAATGGGAATGAAACTGAATGAATCCTACCATCCTGAATCTCTCATGATATTTCAGCTCCATGAAAGACTTCTAGAATCTCAGTGTGTTCTTTACATGAGCACTTCTTAGCACATTATATTCCCTAGTCTCAATCATCTCTCCCTTTACTCATTTAAAAGAAGCCAGAAAAAAAAATAACAGTTTCAGAGCATGCACTAAAATGTGACCTTTTCTTTCCACTGAATTAACAAATTGAAAACATGTTAAGTTTCTATGCCAATTATACCTGTTTGTAAATGTTTCCTTCTCTATTTTAAAAAGGGAAGAGGTTTTTGTGTGTGAGAATGGGTTGTAGGGTTTTTTGGTTTACTTTTATTATCACTTTTGGATAGAGGAGAGAGGTTTGGGGGAAACCTGCTTTTAATGTTAAGGACAAAACAAATTTTACTGATAGAGAACTGATTAGAAAGTAATTAAACATTCACTAAATTATAGTTTTAATACAGGTGTTGGATATATTCTAAAAACTGGCTGTGTTTTAAAACTGTTCAAAATGTGGTGTCTTTCATTTCAACTATGAAATAATACAGTACATGAATTATTTGAATATAATACTGGTGAGGTACTTTCCCTATACTTGGGATGATTTTTACCCAATTGACAGTTTAGCTAAAGGTACTCATTTGAAAATGGTTTGTGGTTAATACAGGGGTACTGTTTCTTTATCATGAAACAGAAAAGGGTGAAATACTGTTTATGAACATTGATTTCTTTTCTTGGTAAGTTAGCATGGTTTTTAATCAGGTTTGGTCATTTGTTTTTCTATTTAATATTTAAATGCTTTTATGGAGATACTTGGCATCCCATGTCTGTGAGGAGGAAAGAACATTATTTTTAGGAAGACCAAAAACTAAAGTTCTTCTAAGATTGTGATTTTAATTTTCTCCCCACTTATTTCTATTGGGAACATCATATCATGCAGATACTAGATAATCATGCAAGAAAAACATCAACAGAGACAACAGGGTTGGGATTATTTTACTTCCATGAATAACATAATCATTTTTCTGATTATGAGCATGAGTTCATGATATTGATCTAATAATCGAAAACCTGGTTGAAATGGGACTGTTGATGTTTCCAGATCCAGTGGCTAAGCTATTCATACTGCTTTTCCCCCAAAGAATATAACAAAACAAAATGCAAAGATATAAAAATAGGGAATAAAAATGGCTGTATGTCTGGTTTTGTCCCCAAGTACATTTAATATGAAAATGTGTGTGTGTGTGTGTGTGTGTGTGTGTGTGTGTGTGTGTGTGTGAGAGAGAGAGAGAGAGAGAAGAGGGTACTACATATATATTTTAGATGACTCCTTTAAATCAGAGGAATTTGGACAATTGATCCTCTCTAAGGCACCAATATATACCACATCCTTTGAGTATTCAGTATCAGATATGTTAAAACAATGAAGAGAAGAAACAAAAAACTAACACAGACCACTAAGAGAAGGCAAAACAACACATGGCATAAGACATCTATGTCTTCCTCTCCAGCTTCTTGGTTCCCAATCTTCCAACTCTGTACCCAAAGTGTTTTTACCTCAAAATGGAAGTAAACAATAAAAAAAATATGGCATCAGTTAACAGTTACTTTGACTTTGATTCTGCACCTCTGGGTCCCTGACTTCACTGTCTTGTACAAGAGGAAAGTTAGCAGGCTCATATGCAGTCTTATAGCATAGTACGTACAAACATGAGGTTTCCCATGCTGTGACTGGAAAAGTTCTTTCACTGAAACTCCCCCCTGATTCTGTCACCCAGAGTAAATGCAGGCATTTTTTGCATATTTGTCTAAGATATACTCATACAGGCAAGACTTAGTCATTAATGATCATACATTGGTTAGGAAGACAAAGTTTAATGAATCTTGAAAGCAGACTTCTATTTCCAGCCAGCTTTTACTGACAATACAAAATTATCTAAGTCATCTGATCAAAATAGTGCATTCTATCAAAAACTTACTCAAGCTGACTTTACTTCAGCTTTTCCAAGATGAGATCATTATAAAAACAATCTAAAGGAGAAAAAAATTCTCCAAACAACATGTATTTGTAACTCATATTTCTCAAAAATAAACCAGTCTAGGAGTCAAGATAATAGCCTAATAAGGGTAATAAAACAGTATTTCTGTTTTTGTCTCTATGTATAAAATTTCAGAAGCTTCAGCTTTCCTCAGATTTCTCTAACAGACTTTAAGCTGTCCTCATGGGGATAGCCAAAAGCAGTCCATTCAGCTCACACACAGAGAATATGGTTTCCTCTTACATATTCTTCTTGGATACCCCAGGGAGTCCTCCATTTCTTCTAGTCTTCTAGTCTCTCCATGTCTTCTAGTCCAGCTGCTATAAGTATGTCTTTCTTCTAATGCTATGATGTTCCAGCCCTGACAGTGTTCTTTTCTTTCCCTTCATTCTACACAGAGGCTGGACTGGTTTGCTGATTCAACTAATGTGACTACAGAGATCAATATTTACCAAAATTATGGAAAACACTACACTCTGCTATACAGACTACTAGGATACAGTTGCTCTATTCTCTTCATGTTTTACAGAGATTTTAAGAAACTAGCTCTGTTTCATATATGTCCATTATACTCTTGTCTCTGCTGTATTTCTTTAAAGGAAGCAAGGAAACACATTACTTCTGATTTGTACCCAAATTTTCTATCTTTTCTCAAAACTTAAAGTACATTTATATGTACTAACTATCTTTATTGAAGAAGATACTTGTTCTTCCCAAGAAAGTTCTTTAGTCTTATGCAAATAGACCCTGGTAGTCATTTAAACAGACTCACTAGACTTGTTGAAATATATCTGAATCCTAGGGTGAATTCAACTTGATCTCCTAAGCTAAGATCCCACCACCATATATTGTACATATATTAAAGTAATAAATTCTATTCAAGAACAGGTTATTTTCTTCATTATTTTAAATAAAATGGCGAATGGGCTTCAAATTGATTATTTGTTTGCCCCTGGCATGCCATCATTTACATTTAAGACCAATGGACATTTCTAACAGAGGAACTAGAGAGCACTGCTTCTTAATATCATTTTAAATGGCAAGGTACCAGAGTAACTGAGTTTCCTGGAAAGAATTAGTATTATTCCTCAAAGTAACCATGTTGGCCATTCTCAAGACCTCTTAAGAGACTGAAGTACCAAGTGCACCATTTTGATTTATTGCAATGATCTATTCTCTAAGAATTTCGTCTTTTGCTGTGATAGAATTTTGGTCATGTTATTCAGACTCAGTCACTCCTAATTCTGTGCACAACAAACAAATTATTGCACATGCCCATAGTGGTCATTCTAACATATTTTCAGAACTACTATACATGGGTGATGTCTTGTCCTTTTTACATATTCTGTAAAAAAGTACATATATAGGATATTGATCCAGTAAGAAACTGTAACCTGAGTCTATGTGACATGGTTTTAAAAAGGTGTTTATAAACCATAAAATGCTGTCATTCCTAAGTGATAGGATTAGGGCTATAAGAAATTTATAAAGCCTTCCTTTGATGCTCCCTGAATCCTGGCTAGGAGTCAGTCTTCACTCTGCACAGATACCTTAACTTCCCACCATCTGACTGTATATCTAAAGGGGAGAAGTGGAGGAGGTTCCAGAAATCCTGGTCATAAAATGTCCCAAGCATGATTTTTTTTTATTCTTTTCCAAAAACTGTCTCCTTTAAGCTGATGGTGGTAAAATGCAACTTGATCAAAATTTCCATATTGGAATGACCACTTTTGTAAATTTTCAAAGCTTTTCCTCTGTTGGTCTTAGCTGCCGTGCAAATTAAGGTTTTGACCAAGATTTTTTAAAAGTAGAATTAAATATTTCTATAATGTTTATTTAATCCATTCCTCAGTGAACATTAATCAAATTTGTTATAACAATGAGGCTATACCCAATTATTCAAAGAATCTTCCAATATCAAATTTGTGTCTTCCTTCTTGTTCCCTGATTTTGAGCTCAAGGAGTTAGCAAATGGGGTCCCTTAGCCTTTTACATGGCTGGGACAAAATAAAAGAAAAATGACAAAAATATTTTTGAATGGCTTAATATAGATCATCAGTGATAGCTTTCTATGCTGTTTTTTCCCCTATTATCATAATTTGAACAAACTTCCTGACAGAAGAAATCTGATACAATACGGAGGTTTTTGGAATTCTCCAAATCATCAAACACCAGGATAGAAATATCATCTTAAAGTTTTCCACAATGGAACCTGATTCATAAGACTAAAGATGTTAAAATATGGGTTATCCATAAGGAAAGAAAGAAAAGGGTCTCTATTGAAAAATATCTGGAGTAGAGCAAAGAAGAAAAGAGACAGCCAGAAGGAAAATCTGTAAAAGATATCTCTGAGAAAGGTCACTTCAATTGATGTAGGTTTTTCTGTTATGAATTCCTTTTTATGTGCTTAGCTGTTAAATGTTAAAACTTCCATTTAAAATGAACTTCAGTTTCACTTTGGAGTAGGGCTCTAACCCCTGCAAATGATGGTCAGTCTCTACATATGTATTTCATTTTATGTCATGTGCTCTTTGCTCATGCTTTCTATTTTTCTTATTTGGTGCCCTGATATAAGGGCACTTATCTGTCTGAAATGTCATTGTGTGAATGTGTATTGATATCCTCTTGTGTAAGTGCCTCAGGGACATTCTTTTCTGCTGGATGTCCCAGATGTCAGAGTTTACACCTGTTCTTAAGTGTAAAATGTATATGTTAACCAACAAAAATAAAGTTTTATAAGGCTAATATGATTTTAAGCTAATAAGCTCATGTAAATGGATATAGCAAGGTGTAGAAATATAAAACATCCCATATTTGCTTGAAAAACATATAATTTCCAGAAGAATGCAAATATGACATTTGAAGGAAAGGTCTGGATTAAATATCATATAATTAAGTGACTAAATAAGGTATCTTAAGTGAATGGTTTCCTGGTTCCCACAGGTTATGATTTTTCTCCTTACCCTCACATTAAATAGCCAACAGACTGGGGTGGAGGAAAAAAAAAGGGAAAATTAGAATTTTAATAAATTTCAATCCTTTAACATAGAGCTTATAGCTTTATGAGTTCTTTAAAGGTTTTCATCATATGTTTATTTATTTATTTATTTTATTCGTGGGGGTCAGGTAGGGGCAGAGGGAGAGAGAAACTCAAGCAGACTCTGCACTGAGCACAGAGACCAAAAGGGAGCCCCATCCCATGACCCTGAGATCAAACCTGAGCTGAAACAAAGAGTTCATGTTCAACGAACTTCACCACACAGGCACCCCGAGTTCTTTAAACTTAATGTAATCAACAATACAGTTAGTGGTGATATAAGGGTTGATAGAGAGGAGCTAGGTGATATTCTCCACTATTACTTATTAGTAATAATCACTCAAACATCCATTCAACTAATATTTAAGTGCTTAATATGTATGATGCAGTGTTGTTGAACATCACTTTAACATCTCTTAGTTTCTATCACCTAATCTGTAAAATAGACATTGTCTTCTAACTTAATGAAGATAGAGGTTAACCAAGATGGTCTTTTGAATTTAAAGATTTATAGTGTTATTATTCTGGATAAGATTTTTCTATTTCTTATTCTCTCTGTCTCAGAAATTAAAAACTATTAGAGATAACAGTAAGTAAGCAAACAACATAACCCAGAGACAGAAACATAAATTCTTTAGAAGTTAAGTATAGCTCTAGAAGACCAGTAGAAGAGGCTTAAAAACCAAGGGCAGGAGAGCTTTCTGATTTTAAAAATAATTTATCCAGTAATTCTTTGAATTTTTTATCTATTTTTTAATTTCCTCCTTCATATATACGAGTAGAGAGCAAATCAAATTGAAGAATTGTTTGCAAAGAACTCAAAACTGTTCTAGGACATGATTTTAGTAAATTAACTAACATGATTGCAAAATACTAATTGTTGTGATATGACCAATAATCTACTTGTGGGATCTTTCTAGGAAAGGCTTTTGATCATTGTCACATTAGGATATAGTAATTTTTAATAGAGATCTTTATAAGAAGTCCAAGGACACCTTGAAACTTTACAATTAAAGCATTTTTAATATATTCCTTTTATTTTTATTCTAAAGACCTATAGAATTCAGTTTTTCTTATAAATAGCTATACTCCAGGTTTATTATTTGAAAAAGTTTGAGATGACTACACTACTGTTATTATTTTTTTTTAAAGATTTTATTTATTTATTTGACAGAGAGAGATCACAAGTAGGCATAGAGGCAAGCGGGGGGTGGGGGGGGCAGGCTCCCCACCAAGCAGAGACCCTGATGCAGGGCTCAATCCCAGGACTCTGAGATCAATCACGACCCAAGATGAAGTCAGAGGCTTAACCCACTGAGCCACCCAAGTGCCCCAACATTACTGTTATTATGTTTTTAAAATTCCTTGCCAGAGGAAAATAAGTACTTCATTCATAATCAAATAAACTATTACCAGAATTTAATTTGAATTGGGAACAGGAACATTTAAAAGAATGTAAGTCCTAGATTAGTTGATTTCCTGAATGGCATGGCCATCTTAGAAATTCAAAATGGAAGGTTAACTATTATTTAATTATCTATGGTTGTATGGAAATTTCATTATTGCTGATTTTGAGGGATCTGAATATATAAGTCTGTGAACACACACACATTTCTGTATATTAGCCCTTCATAGTTAAAAGGGCAGGATGAATTATATATTGATTCTTGCCTGAAACTTCTTTCTTGCTAGGCTGCCCCCTTTCCTGTGTCTTCAGCTAAAGAGGGCAGACTTTTGTAAGGACTTTTTAATGTCTACAACCATTAGCATTTCTGGGCGGCCAACTTCAGCTAGGATACATGAGCCAAAAATATAACTCACCATGCTATCTTTCCTTGGGTTCCCAATCATAGTTGGTATGCCTTCTTCTCTAATGTTTCAGCGTCTTTTTATGGCTATTTTCCATATAATTCCAGGGTTATTGGTTGTACTGAGTGGAAGAAATGAGGTCTGTCTATTCCATCTTTCCAGAAGTGAAGTCCCAAAATACTTTTAAAAGTTAGTACCGTACTGACCTTTAAGAGATAGTTTCTATTAAGTATTAGCAATGAGTAACAATCTTTCTACACAACACAGAATACATTAATTGTGCTCTTTAGTTCTATCTGAAAGAATCATTTAAGTTAATGATGATTATAAAATATTTGAGTTAAAAATATCCTGAATGATCATTTAATCCTTCAAATCTCACACATAATAGCAGCTCTATGATCAGAAACCAAATATTTAATACCTAGAAAGCTAGTGACTTTCTTAACTGTAGAGCAGCAAACCAAAATTTGGTAAATGCTCAGTTTGAAGTTAAAATTATTGAAAAATGCTCTAAGTTTGATTCCTAGTTAAATTTTCAAATTCTGCCCTCTCATTGTAATTCTTCCTTTAAAAAAAAATCATAGTTATAAAAATAAATATGTCTTTACCTGTCTAGGGCCCATTTGTCTTAAAAATATGCTTATGCGTTCCTTATGAAACTCGGGGAATATAACATACCAGAGATATGACTTATCAGCATAGCTAAAGATATATATAATTAGCCATACAACTTATCATCTTTACCATTTATATTTATAAACACTATTTCATATTTCTCTATGTCACAAATCAAAAGAGTTCAAAAGACACATCGTTGGTACCATGTTCCCATTAACTCCCAACAACAGCCCATTCTCTATATCAATTAACTTTAAAATATGTGTGTGTGTGTGTGTGTGTGTGTGTGTGTGTGTGTGTGTGTATCGGATTATTTTGCATTATTCCTGCTCAAGACTCCCTGGAAATTTAAATTCTTACATAAAATAAAACATGCCTTTAATCTTTACCTGATATGGATCTTGCCTCCTCCTTTGACTTCACTTCTTTCCCCATCTTCAGCACCCCCCAGTTTCCCACCCCAGCCACCAATGGTTACCATATTTCATCCATACTTGTATGCTCTCTGTCATTGAACACATCTAGGTTATTTCTACTTCATGGCTTTTACACAAGCATTACCTTTCATTCACATAACAGACCGAATGTCATATCTCTGATCTCATCTTTCTATTTCTTCCTAGTACTTATCATTATCTGAAATGACCTTATGTATTTGTTTGCCTATTTTTATTTTGTTTCCCTGACTATATAGTACAAGTTCCATGAAAACAAAGAACTTGCCCATTGCAGGCACCATAATTTACCATGCCAGATATTTTCATATATGCTTCCCATGCCAGGTACCAATATAAGAGTTAATATAAAATGTAGTTAAATTAATTTATTGAATGAATAATTGAAACTTTTATTGTTGATTGAAAATTACCATGCTGAATATTTGTTACTCTATTATCTTATAATATGGTAAGCTACTTTAGGAGCTGCTGAGAATTTAAGAACTTTATAACTCCAGATTTCCATACAATTTGAGTGTTAATGTGCTTGGTTTTCTTAGGTTCATTGACTTATCCTTCTGTTGACAGTAAATCTTCTTTAAGTAACCAATAATCCCACCCTACCTTATCTACTATTATTTTGAAATCAAGAAAAGGCAGTTTGGTAAGCATTGTATTTAAAGTAAAGGTGAAAAGGCTTTGAAGTAGATCTAGGCCACTCTTGTGTAAGAAAAGCATAGAAGCTTTCCTTATCAGATTTTGGGGCATCTGTTGGTTGTAGTACAAAAGCATTTTAAAAAATTGACTTTTTCTGTATGTACACAAAAAAAGATCTAACTTACACAATTGTCTGTTTGATAAAATTTTACCAAGTAAATATTCCCCTGTAACTTCTTCCCAAATCAATAAATGTAAATATAATCTATAATTTGGAAGCTGCCTCCTACTTCTTCCCAGTCATTGGCTTGGTTTCAAAGATGAGAAAATTATTTGGATTTCTATCACAATCAATTATTTTTTATTTAGATTTTTATAAAAGTAGAATCATAACTTTTTTTTTAATTTGGCTTCTTTGGCTCAACCGAACCTTTGTAAGATTTATCCATATTGTTGCATGTAATAGTAGTTCATTCTTGTTGTATAATATTTCATTGTATATATATACCACAGTGCATTTATCCTTTTAATTGTTGACAGACATTTGGATTCTTTATAGTTATTGGTTGTTACAAATATTGCTCTATGAAGATCCTGGTTTTATGCTCATATATCTGATAGATATTTATGCTGTATTGGAATTTCATAAATATATATTTATTTATGTATAATAATAGATTATAATATAATCTATTATTATATGTCAACTCTTGAAGTTATCAGTCTTCTTAATTTGCCATTATGGTACTTGTGAAATTGTATCACATTGTCATATTAATGGGCCCATCCCTGATAAAGTCAAACTTCTTTTTATATGTTTATTGGCAATTCTGATTTTCTAATAAAGTTCCTGTTCAAGTATTTTGTTTATATCTCTATTTGTCTTGTAATATCAGTGGGTAAAAAGTGTGTATGTGTGTCGGGACGCCTGGGTGGCTCAGTTGGTTAAGTGGCTGCCTTCGGCTCAGGTCATGATCCCAGCATCCTGGGATCGAGTCCCACACCAGGCTCCTTGCTCGGCAGGGAGCCTGCTTCTCCCTCTGCCTCTGCCTGCCACTCTGTCTGCCTGTGCTCGCTCTCTCTCCTCCCTCTCTCTCTGACAAATAAATAAATTAAAAAAAAAATTAAAAAGTGTGTGTGTGTGTGTGTGTGTGTGTGTGTACCCTGGAGATGTCTTTTGTAGAGATAATGCATTGCAAATATATTCCACCATTCTGTGGTGCATTTTAACATTCTTAATGGTGAATCCTGATGAGCAGAAATTCTAATTTTTATAAAAATAGTTTTATTTTTTCTTTTATGGTTAAGCAGTTTTGTGCTATGCTACTCCATAGTCATGAAAATATTCTCCAACATTTTGTTTTAGAAAGCTTATTGTTACACTTTTTATATTTAAGCTTATTATCCATTTCTAATTTTCATATTTGGTTTAAATATATGTTAAGATTCATTCACAAAGAAAGCCACAGTGAGGCAAATAATAAGTAACTAAAAATATGATAAGGCTATGTGAAATTATAACTTATTTGAGAGATTTACATTTTGGTGTTTTTTTTTTTAATTTATTTATTTGACAGACAGAGATCACAAGTAGGCAGAGAGGCAGGCAGAGAGAGAGGAGGAAGCAGGCTCCCCGCTGAGCAGAGAGCTCGACCTGGGGCTCAATCCCAGGGAGAAATTAAGGAGTCAATCCCATTTACAATTGCACCCAAAACTATAAGATACCTAGGAATAAACCTAACCAAAGAGGCTAAAAATCTATACTCAGAAAACTATAAAGTACTCATGAAAGAAATCGAGGAAGACACAAAGAAATGGAAAAATGTTCCATGCTCCTGGATTGGAAGAACAAATATTGTGAAAATGTCTA
>PISX010031568.1:0-17196 GCA_004024625.1 Mellivora capensis
ATCCAGCATCCGTTCCTGATTAAAACACTTCAAAGTATAGGGATAGAGGGAACATTCCTGAACTTCATAAAATCTATCTATGAAAGACCCACAGCAAACATCATCCTCAATGGGAAGAAGCTCACGGCCTTCCTGTTGAGATCAGGAACGACAAGAATGCCCAATCTCACCATTCTGGTTCAACATAGTATTAGAAGTCCTAGCAACAGCAATCACACAACAAAGAGAAATAAAAGGTATCCAAATTAGCAAGGAAGAAGTCAAACTCTCTCTCTTCGCAGATGACATGATACTTTATATAGAAAACCCAAAAGACTCCACCCCCAAACTTCTAGAACTCATACAGCAATTCAGTAACGTGGCGGGACACAAAGTCAATGTACAGAAATCAGTGGCTTTCTTATACACTAACAATGAAAATACAGAAAGGGAAATTAGAGAATCGATTCCATTTACTATAGCACCAAGAGCCATAATTAACCTGGGAATAAACCTAACCAAAGAGGTAAAGGATCTCTACTCGAGGAACTACAGAATACTCAGGAAAGAAATCGAAGAAGATGTAAAAAGATGGAAGACCATTCCATGTTCTTGGATCGGAAGATTAAACATTGTTAAAATGTCTATACTACCAAGAGCAATCTATACTTTTAATGCCATTCCCATCAAAATTCCACTGGTATTTTTCAAGGAGCTGGAGCATATAATCCTAAAATTTGTATGGAATCAGAAGAGACCCCGAATCGCTAAGGAAATGTTGAAAAACAAAAAGAAAACTGGTGGCATCTCATTACCTGATTTCAAGCTTTACTAAAAAGCTGTGATCACCAAGACAGCATGGTCCTGGCATCAAAACAGACACATAGACCAATGGAACAGAGTAGAGAGCCCAGATATGGACCCTCAACTCTATGGTCAAATAATTTTCGACAAAGCAGGAAAAAATATACACTGGAAAGAAGACAGTCTCTTCAATAAATGGTTCTGGTAAAATTGGACAGCTATATGTAGAAGAATGAAACTCGACCATTCTCTGACACCGTACACAAAGATAAACTGGAAATGGAGAAAGGACCTCAATGTGAGACAGGAATCCATCAGAATCCTAGAGGAGAACATAGGCAGTACCCCTTTGCTATCAGCCACATCAACTTCTTTCAAGATATGTCTCCAAAGGCAAAGGAAACAAAACCAAAAATGAACTTCTGGGACTTCATCAAGATCAAAAGCTTCTGCACAGCAAAGGAGACAGTCAACAAAACAAAGAGGCAACCCACGGAATGGGAGAAGATATTTGCAAATGACAGTACAGACAAAAGGTTGATACCCAGGATCTATAAAGAACTTGTCAAACAACGCATGCAAAACAGATAATCACATCAAAAAATGGGCAGAAGATATGAACAGACACTTCTCCAACGAAGACATACAAATGGCTATCAGACACATGAAAAAGTGTTCATCATCACTAGCTATCAGGGAGATTCAAATTAAAACCACATTGAGATACCACCTCACACCAGTTAGAATGGCCAAAATCAACAAGACAGGAAACAACGTGTGTTGGAGAGGATGTGGAGAAAGGGGAACCCTCTTACACTCTTGGTGGGAATGCAAGTTGGTGCAGCCACTCTGGAGAACAGTGTGGAGGTTCCTCAAGAGGTTAAAAATAGAGCTTCCCTATGACCCTGCAATTGCGCTACTGGGTATTTACCCCAAAGATACAGATGTGGTAAATAGAAGGGCCATCTGTACCCCAATGTTTATAGCAGCAATGGCCAAGGTCGCCAAACTGTGGAAAGAACCAAGATGCCTTTCAACGGACGAATGGATAAAGAAGATGTGGCCCATATACACTATGGAGTATTATGCCTCCATCAGAAAGGATGAATACACGACTTTTGTACCAACATAGACGGAACTGGAAGAGATTATGCTGAGTGAAATAAGTTAAGCAGAGAGAGTCAATTATCATATGGTTTCACTTATTTGCGGAGCATATCAAATAACACGGAGGACAAGGGGAGATGGAGAGAAGGGAGTTAAGGGAAATTGGGGGGGGAGAGATGAACCATGAAAGACTAAGGACTCTGAAAAATAACCTGAGGGTTCTAAAGGGGTGGGGGCGGGAGGTTGGGGGAGCCTGGTGGTGGGTATTGTGGAGGGCACACATTGCATGGAACACTGGGTGTGGTGTAAAACTATGAATTCTGTTATGCTGAAAAGAAATTTTAAAAAATGTATAAAAAAAAAGAAGAAGAAAAACGTTGACCTATGGGGCTGCCCAGAAATCCCAAATGAGGATCAACACACATGGCCCTCGACCTCACCGCAATTTCATAGGATGCCCTGGGCACTAATGCTCTGTCTAACACACCCGCAACCCAAAATCTCCCGACAGAAACACAGACATCTGGCAGCACACCCAGCACACCCGAACTAACATGGCCTTAGGCTGTCATCTCTTCCCAACCAGTGTTTTCAGGCATCTGAACCTACACCTGAACTCCGATCCCTGCAAAGGGGGGAACCTGATGCACAAATCAGAACTCTTCATGCCCCATGGCAAGACAACTTATTGTTGGCATGCTGGGAAACCTTCAGAGTAGGAGAGACCTGCATGGCCCATGAGGCTACGCACAAGCTTGAAGGCTGCCTTGGTCACACACTCGCATTGTTAACCTCAGTGTGAGCCCCGTGTTCAAGGCCTCTCAGAGGCTGGACCAAGAGCCCACATATGGGGCTTGCCATACCCTGAGGCCCCCAATCCTAACCAGAGTTCATGTTTTCCTGTCGCCTATATCCAGGGCTCAGCTCTAGAATCCGTCTTTTGGAGCGAAACCTAAGGCAGAAAACACGACTCCTCCCTTCCCACAGAATGGCCCCGAAATCTTGAGAGCTAGGCAAAATCCCCAGAGAGGGAGACTCATCCTGATCTTATGGGGCCACCCCTGCATTCCACGGCCATCCTTGACACAAATTCCAGAGACAAAAGCCTGAGCAACCGTCTCACAAGTGTTCTTCTTTCATACCTTGAGGAGCTCCCCTTTCGGCCTAGAGATTGAGCCTGCTATAACCTCGGAACAAAACCTAAGCTGAGTGTGTTTTCAGACTACTATTCCCAAAGCCCTGGCCCACACGCACTCTAGGCCAGGGCCCTTGGGGCCAAACCGCAGGACTGTGCCTGCCCGCTCCAAGCAAACATTGGCCATCCCATTGGCCACAACGCTACAGATGAGGAGAAATTTCAAGGCCCCCAAGGCCATCACAATCATGCAGGCCTTCCTGTACAAACAGGGGCGTTCTAAAAGAAGCTGAGCAACTCCATCCAATCATACATGCAAACCAATGAATCTGAACCCTAGCTTTGGTTTCCTGGTGTCTCTCCTCTGAGACCTAGTTTCGAATATCAGCATATGGGGCTTTCCCGAGGTAACAAATAGCACACCTCTCATCTCCACATGGGAAGCTTGCTCTTTTGATCTGTGTAATTCCCTCTGGTTAGGAGAATCCTGATGGGCCCCTGAGCCACCGCCACATTGTAAGTTCTCCATGGACACAAACCTACATTATGACCCATATTCATTACAGTCCATTTAGCTCAGTCCCCTGGGGAGCTCACCCAAAAGCCAGCACATCGAAACAGCCTTGTCGCTAGGAGCCAATATGAATGCGAGGTGGGGTGTCAAGGCATCCATCCATAGAACCCATCTCTCGATTCTTTCCCGTTAGGGGCGTCCTGGAGCCATGCAACACGACTCACCTGTTGCGCAGTAAAAACCTTGTGGTTTGGAGCATCTCACAACCCCCAGTGTGGGAGAACGTCCATGGCCACATGAGGTCCTGACGTCCTGAAGGGGTCATCATGGACACAAACTCCAGTCTGAGCCAACGTCTTACCTTGCCTTGACTTCAGATGCAGGAGATCTCGATTCGGCCTCTGTATGGTAGGCCTGCTGGGTCCTAAGCCTGAAACCGAACCCCAGCTTGTGTTTTTAGTCTTTTGTCCTCACACTCCTGGCCCACAAGCCCACCAGATTGTGAATTACGGAACCAAACTGCAGCACGCTCCCTGACCACCAGAAGAAAAACATTGCCCTATGGGGCTGCCCAGAAACCCCAAATGAAGATCAACTCGCAGGGCCCTAGACTGCACCACAGTTTCACAGAATGTCTTGGGCACTAATGCTCTGTCTGACACAGCCTCAGCTCAGATTTCAGGACATACATCCAGGCATCAGGCCGCACACCCAGCACATCTGACCCGCCATGGCCTTAGGCCGTCATCTCTTGGCCACCTGGCTTTTCAGGCATTTGAACCTAGGCCATATCTGCCATCCCTGCACAGGGGGGAACCTGATGCACAAATCAGAAATCCTCCTGCCCCATGGCAGGAAACCTTGCTGTTGGCATGCTGTGAAACCTTCATAAAGGAGAGCCCTGCATAGCCCATGAGGCCACGCCCAATCTTGACAGACGCCTTGGGCACAAAAACGCATTGTGACACTCCGCGTAAGACCAGTGTTCATGGGAGGCCTCTCAGTGCTTGGACCAAGAGCCCGCATATGGGGCTTGCCATGCCTCGAGGCACGAACCCTAACCAGAGGTCAGGTTTTCCAGTCGCCTGTCCCCAGGACTCTGCTCTGGAATCCGTCCTTTGGAGGGACACCTGAGGGAGAAAACAGGTGTCCTCACTTGCCACATTATGGCCCCGAACTCTTGAGAGCCAGGCCAAATCCCTAGAGAGGGAGACTTATCCATGTCCACTGTGGCCACCCACGTATTCCATGGCCATCCTTAACACAACAGCCAGAGACAAAATTCTGAGTAACCGTCTCACTCGTGCCATTCGTTCATATCCCGAGGAGCTCCCCTCACGGTTTGGACTTCTTGCCTGCCATATCCTCGGAATAAAACCCAAGCCGAGTTTGTGTTTTCAGATTTCTGTTCCCATACCCTGGCCCACACAACCTCTAGGCTGGGGCCCCTGGAGCCACACCGCCGGACTGTGCCTGCCGTCGCCAAACAAACTGTGACCATCCCATTGGTCACAATCCTACAGATTAGGAGAAACCTCCAAGGCCCTTGAGGCCATCCCAATACTTTAGGCATCCCTGTCCACACAGGGGATTCGGACACAAGATGAGCAACTCTTTCCAGTCAGACATGCAGACAGATGTCCCAGAGGAAGAAGATTGAACCACACAGGCCCCTAGGCCCACGTTTGAATCTTAGCTTTGGTTTCCAGTCATCTCTCCCATGAGGCCTGGTTTCAAATACCAGCATATGGGGCATTTCTGAGGCACCAAACAAAACACCTCTTGTCCGCACATGGGAAGCTGGTTCATGGGAGCCGTGTCAATCCTCCGGGTAGGAGAATTCTGAAGAGCCCCTGAGCCACTGCCCCATTCCAAGGTCTCCATGGACACAAACGCACATTATGACCCATCCTCATGAGATTCCATTTCAATCCAGAATTCTGGGTATGTCTCCCCAGAGCCAGTAGATGGAACCATTCTTGTCGCTAGGAGCCAATGGGAATACGAGGTGGGGTGTACAGGCATCCATCCTCAGAACCCTTCTCACAAGTCTTTCCGCTGTGGCATCCTGGAGTCATCGAACAAAACGCGACTGTCCAGGAGAAGGAAACGTTGCAGTTGGTAGTAGCTCAAAAACCGCAGTGTGGCAAAACCTCCATGGCCTCATGAGGCACCCCCTTCCTGAAGGGGCCAACATGGATGCAAACTCCGCCTGTTCCAACGTCGTATACTCGCTCTTACTTCAGAGGCAGAACTCGATTAAAATCCTGCTGGTAGGTTTGCTGTGCCCTCGGCCCAAATCCTAATCCCGTCTTATGTTTTCAGACTTCTGTCCAAATACTCCTGGACCAAAAGCCCTCCAGACTGGGAATTCCGGAGCCACACCGCAGCACTCTGCCTTCCCAGCAGAAGAAAAACGTTGACCTATGGGTCTACCCAGAAACCCCAAATGAGGATCAACACACACGGCCCTTGACCTCACCGCAATTTCATAGGATGCCCTGCACACTAATGCTCTGTCTAACACACCCGCAACCCAAAATCTCCTGACAGACACCCAGACATCTGGCCGCACACCTAGCACACTCGAACTGCCATGGCCGTAGGCTGTCATCTCTTCCCAATTATTGTTTTCAGGCATCTGAACCTACACCTGAACTCCAATCTATGCACAGGTGGGAAGCTGATGCCTAAATCAGAACTCCTTAGGCCCCATGGCAGGACACCTTGTTGTTGGCATGCTGTAAAACCTTCAGAGTAGGAGAGAACTGCATGGCTGATGAGGCCACGCACAAGCTTGAGGGCCGTCTTAGGCAGAAAATTGCATTGTGAACCTCAGCGTGAGTCCCGTCTTCAAGGCTTCTCCGTGGCTGGACCAAGAGCCTGCATACGGGGCTTGCCATGCCCTGAGGCCCCCAATCCTAACCAGAGTTCATGTTTTCCTGTCTCCTGTACCCAGGGCTAGACCTGGACTCCGTCTTTTGGAGTGAAACCTGAGGCAGGAAACACGACCCCTCCCTTCGCACAGAATGGCCCCAAACTCTTGAGACTGGGCAATATCCCCAGAGAGGGAGACTCATCCTGGTCTTATGCGGCCACCCCTGCATTCCACGGCCATCCTTGACACAACTTCCAGAGACAAAAGCCTGAGAAACCGTCTCTCATATGCTCTTCTTTCATATCCTGAGGAGCTCCCCCTACGGCCAAGAGATTGAGCCTGCCATAACCTCGGAACAAAACCAAAGCTGAGTTTGTGTTTTCAGACTATTCTTCCCAATGTCCTGGCCCACACGCACTCTAGGCCAGGGTCTCTGGAGCCATACCACAGGACTGTGCCTGTCCGCTCCAAGCACACTGTGGCCATCCCATTGGTCACAACGCTACAGATGAGGAGAAACTTCCAAGGCCCCCAAGGCCATTCCAATCGTGCAGGCCTCCCTGTACAAACAGGGGCATTCTAAAAGAAGCTGAGCAACTCCCTCCAATCAGACATGCAAACCGAGGAACCCAGAGGAAGAAGATTGAACCAGACGGGCCGCTAGGCCCGAATCTCAACCGTGGCTTTGGTTTCCTGGTGTCTCTCCTCTGAGGCCTGCTTTCGAATATCAGCATATGGGGCTTTCCCGAGGTACCAAACAGCACACCTCTCATCTCCACATGGGAAGCTTGCTCTTTTGATCTCTGTCAATCCCTCTGGTTAGGAGAATCCTGAAGGGCCCCTGAGCCACCGCCACATTGTAAGGTCTCCATGGACACGAACCTACATTATGACCTATCCTCATGAGAGTCCATTTCAGCTCAGTTCCCTGAGGAGCTCACCCAAAAGCCAGCACATCGAAAAGACCTTGTCCATAGGAGCCAATAGGAATGTGAGGTGGGGTATCAAGGCCTCCATCCATAGAACTCATCTCTCGAATCTTTCCCTAGGGTGCATCCTGGAGCCATTCAACACTACTCGCCTGTTCCACAGTATAAAACCTTGTGGTTTGGAGCAGCTCACAACCCCCGGTGTGGGAGATAGTCCATGGCCGCATGAGGTCCCGACGTCCTGAAGGGGTCATCATGGACACAAACTCCAGTCTGAGCCCACGTCTTACCTCGCCCTCACTTCAGATGCAGGAGATCTCGATTCGGCCTCTGCACGGTAGGCCTGCTGGGCCTTAAGCCTGAAACCGAACCCCAGCTTGTGTTTTCAGTCTTCTGTCCTCACACTCCTGGCCCACAAGCCCACCAGATTGTGAATTACGGAACCAAACTGCAGCACTCTCCCAGACCACCAGAACTAAAACATTGCCCTATGGGGCTGCCCAGAAACCCCAAATGAAGATCAACTCGCAGGGCCTGCCCTCACCATAGTTTCATAGAATGTCTTGGGCACTAATGCTCTGTCTGACACAGCCTCAACCCAGATCTCAGAACATACATCCAGGCATCAGACCGCACACCCAGCACATCTGACCCGCCATGGCCTTAGGCCGCCATCTCTTGCCAACCTGGGTTTTCAGGCCTTTGAACCTAGACCATATCTGCAATCCCTGCACAGGGGGGAACCTGATGCACAAATCAGAAATCCTCCTGCACCATGGCAGGAAACCTTGCTGTTGGCATGCTGTGAAACCTTCACTGAAGAGAGCCCTGCATAGCCCATGAGGCCACATGCAAGCTTGACAGACGCCTTGGGCACCAAAACGCATTGTGACACTCAGCGTAAACCCCGTGTTCATGGGAGGCCTCTCAGTGCTTGGACCAAGAGCCCGCATAAGGGGCTTGCCATGCCCCGAGGCACCCAATCCTAACCAGAGGTCAGGTTTTCCATTCGCCTGTACCCAGGACTCTGCTCTGGTATCCATCCTTTGGAGGGATACCTGAGGCAGATAACAGGTGTCCTCACTTCCCACATTATCGCCCTGAACTCTTGAGAGCCGGGGCCAAATCCCTAGAGAGGGAGACTTATCCATGTCCTCTGCGGCCACCCCTCATCCCATGGCTATCCTTAACACAACATCCAGAGACAAAAGACTGAGCAACCGTCTCACTCATGGCCTTCGTTCATATCCTGAGGAGCTCCCCTCACGGTCTGGACTTCGAGCCTGCCATATCCTCGGAATAAAACCCAAGGGGAGTTTGTGTTTTCAGATTTCTGTTCCCAAACCCTGGCCCACACACCATCTAGGCTGGGGCCCCTGGAGCCACAGAGATGGACTGTGCCTGCCTTCACCAACCAAACTGTGACCATCCCATTGGTCACAATCCTACAGATTAGGAGAAACCTCCAAGTCCCTTGAGGCCATCCCAATAGTGCAGGCCTCCCTGTCCACACAGGGGCAGTCGGACACAAGATGAACAACTCCTTCCAATCAGACATGCAGACAGATGTCCCAGAGGAAGAAGATTGAACCACAGAGGCCCCTAGGCCCGAATTTGAATCTTAGCTTTGGTTTTCAGGCATCTCTCACATGAGGCCTGGTTTCAAATACCAGCATATGGGGCATTTCTGAGGCACCGAACAAAACACCTCTCATCTGCTCATGGGAAGCTGTTTCTTGGGAGCCCTGTCAATCCCTCCGGGTAGGAGAATCCTGAAGGGCCCCTGATCCACTGCCACATTCCAAGGTCTCCCTGGACAAAAACCCACTATGACCCATCCTCATGAGATTCCATTTCAACTCAGAATCCTGGGTAGCTCACCCCAGAGCCAGTATATGGAACCGTTCTTGTCGCTAGGAGCCAATGGGAATACGAGGTGTGGTGTACAGGCAGCCATCCTCAGAACCTTTCTCACAAGTCTATCCCCTGTGGCATCCTGGAGTCATCGAACAAAATGCGACTGTCCAGCAGAAGGAAACATTGCAGTTGGTAGCAGCTCAAAAACCCCAGTGTGGAAAAAGCTCCATGGCCTCATGAGCCCCCCACTCTTCTTGAGGGGGCCAAAATGGATTAAAATCCGCCTGATCCAACGTCGTATACTCGCTCTCACTTCAGAGGCAGATCTCGATTAAAATCCTGCTGGTAGGCTTGCTGTGCCCTCGGCCCAAATCCTAATCCCAGCTTGTGTTTTCGGACTTCCGTCCTCACACTTCTGGACCAAAAGCCCTCCAGACTGGGAATTCCGGAGCCACACCGCAGCACTCTGCCTTCCCAGCAGAAGAAAAACGTTGACCTATGGGGCTACCCAGAAACCCCAAATGAGGATCAACACACACGGCCCTCGACCTCACCGCAATTTCATAGGATGCCCTGCACACTAATGCTCTGTCTAACACACCCTCAACCAAAAATCTCCCGACAGACACCCAGACATCTGGCCGCACACCCAGCACACCCGAACTGCCATGGCCGTAGGCTGTCATCTCTTCCCAACCAGTGTTTTCAGGCATCTGAACCTACACCTGAACTCCAATCCCTACACAGGGGGGAAGCTGATGCCTAAATCAGAACTCCTTAGGCCCCATGTCAGGACACCTTGTTGTTGGCATGCTGTGAAACCTTCAGAGTAGGAGAGACCTGCATGGCCCATGAGGCCACGCAGAAGCTTGAGGGCCGCCTTAGGCACAAACTCGCATTGTGAACCATTGGCCACAATGCTACAGATGAGGAGAAACTTCCAAGGCCCCCAAGTCCATCCCAATTATGCAGGCCTCCCTGTACAAACAGGGACATTCTAAAAGAAGCTGAGCAACTCCCTCCAATCAGATAATCAAACCGAGGACCCCAGAGGAAGAAGATTGAACCGGATAGGCCACTAGCCCGAATCTCAACCGTGGCTTTGGTTTCTTGGTGTCTCTCCTCTGAGGGCTGGTTTCGAATATCAGCATATGGGGCTTTCCGGAGGAACCAAACAGCACACCTCTCATCTCCACATGAGAAGCTAGCTCTTTTGATCTGTGTCAATCCCTCTGGTTAGGAGAATCCTGAAGGGACCCTGAGCCACCGCCATATTGTAAGGTCTCCATGGACATAAACCAACATTAAGACCCATCCTCATGAGAGACTCTTCCAGCTCAGTCCCCTGGGGAGCTCAACCAAAAGCCAGCACATCGAAACGGCCTTGTCCTTAGGAGCCAATATGAATGCGAGGTGTGGTGTCAAGGCATCCATCCATAGAACCATCTCTCGATTCTTTCCCTATGGGGTGTCCTGGAGCCATCCAACACGACTCGACTGTTCACAGTAGACAACCTTGTGGTTTGGAGCAGCTCACAACTCCCAGTGTGGGAGAACGTCCATGGCCGCATGAGGTCCGGACGTCCTGAAGGGGTCATCATGGACACAAACTGCAGTCTGAGCCAACGTCTTACCTTGCCCTCACTTCAGATGCAGGAGATCTCGATTCGGCCTATGCACGGTAGGCCTGCTGGGCCCTACGCATGAAACCGAACCTCATCTTGTGTTTTCAGACTTCCGTCCTCACACTCCTGGCCCACAAGCCCACCAGATTGGGAATTACGGAGCCGAACTGCAGCACTCTCCCGGACCACCAGAAGAAAAACATTGCCTATGGGGCTGCCCAGAAACCCCAAATGAAGATCAACACACAGGGCCCTCGGTTGCACCACAGTTTCATAGAATATCTTGGGCACTAATGCTTTGTCTGACACAGCCTCAGCCCAGATCTCAGGACTTACATCCAGACATCAGGACGCACACCCAGCACATCCGACCCGCCATGGCCTTAGGCCGTCATCTCTTGCAAACCTGGATTTCAGGCATTTGAACCTAGACCATATTTGTAATCCTGCACAGGGGGGAACCTGATGCACAAATCAGAAATCCTCCTGCCCCATGGCAGGAAAACTTGCTCCTAACCAGAGGTCAGGTTTTCCAGTTGCCTGTACCCAGGACTCTGCTCTGGAATCCGTCCTTTGGAGGGACACCTGAGGCAGAAATCAGGTGTACTCACTTCCCACATTATAGCCACGGACTCTTGAGAGCCGGGCCAAATCCCTAGAGAGGGAGACTTATCCCTGTCCTTTGGGGTCACCCTTGCATTCCATGGCCAACCTTGACACAACATCCAGAGACAAAAGCCTGAGCAACCGTCTCACTCGTGCCCTTCTTTCATATCTCAAGGAGCTCCCGTCACGGTCTGGAGATCGAGCCTGCCATATCCTCGGAGTAAAACCCAAGGCAAGTTTGTGTTTTCAGATTTCTGTTGCCAAAGCCCTGGCCCACACACCCTCTAGGCTGGGGCCTCTGGAGCCACACTGCAGGACTGTGCCTACCCTCTCCAAGAAAACTGTGACCATCCCATTGGCCACAATCCTACAGATTAGGAGAAACCTCCAAGACCCTGTGGCCATCCCAATAGTGCAGGCCTCCCTGTCCAAACAGGGGCATTCAGACACAAGATGAACAACTCCTTCCAATCAGACATGCAGACAGAGGTCCTAGAGGAAGAAGATTGAACCACACAGGTCCCTAGGCCCGAATTTGAATCTTAGCTTTGGTTTCCAGGCATCTCTCCCATGAGGCCTGGTTTCAAATACCAGCATATGGGGCATTTCTGAGGCACCAAACAAAACACCTCTCGTCTGCACATGGGAAGCTTTTCTTGGGAGCCGTGTCAATCCCTCTGGTTAGGAGAAAACTGAAGGGCCCCTGAGCCACTGCCACATTCCAAGGTCTCCATGGACACACACCCACATTATGACCCATCCTCATGAGTATCCATTTCAACTCAGACCCCTGCGTAGCTCGTCCCAGAGCCAGCAGATGGAACCGGTTTTGTCACTAGGAGCCAATGGGAATACGAGGTGGGGTGTACAAGCATCCATCCTCAGAACCCTTCTCTCAAGTCTTTCCGCTGTGGCATCCTGGAATCATCGAACTAAACGCGACTGTCCAGGAGAAGGAAACATTGCAGTTGGTAGCAGCTCAAAAACGCCAGTGTGGCAAATGTTCCATTGCCTCTTGAGGCTCCCCCTTCCTGAAGGGGCCAACATGGATGCAAACTCCAGCCTGATCCAACTTCGTATACTCGCTCTCCCTTCAGAGGCAGATCTCGATTAAGCTCCTGATGATAGGCTTGCTGTGCCCTCGGCCCAAATTCTAATCCCAGCTTGTGTTTTCTGACTTCCGTCCTCACACTCCTTGATCAAAAGCCTTCCAGACTGGGAATTCCGGAGCCACACCACAGCACTCTGCCTTCCCAACAGAAGATAAACGTTGACCTATGAGGCTGCCCAGAAACCCCAAGTGAGGATCAACACACACGGTACTCGACCTCACCGCAATTTCATAGGATGCCCTGGGCACTAATGCTCTGTCTAACACACCCTCAACCCAAAATCTCCCGACAAACACCCAGACATCTGGTCGCACAGCCAGCACACCCGAACTGCCATGGCCTTAGACTGTCATCTCTTCCCAACCTTTGTTTTCAGGCATCTGAAACTACACCTGAACTCCAATCCCTGCACAGGGGGGAACATGATGCACAAATCAGAACTCTTCAGGCCCCATGGCAGGATACCTTGTTGTTGTCATGTTGTGAAACCTTCAGTGTGGAGAGACCTGCATGGCCCATTAGGCCACGCCCAGCTTGAGGGCCGCCTTGGGCACACACTCGCATTGTGAACCTCAGTGTGAGCCCCGGGTTCAAGGCCTCTCCGTTGCGGGACCAAGAGCCTGCACATGGGGGTTGCCCTACCTTGAGGCCCCCAATCCTAACTAGAGTTCATGTTTACCTGTCGCCTGTACCCAGGGCTCAGCTCTGGAATCCGTCTTTTGGGGCAAAACCTGAGGCAGAAAACAGGACTTTTCCCTTCCCACAGAATGGCCCTGAACTCTTGAGAGCTGGGCAAAATCCCCAGAGAGTGAGACTCATCCTGGTCTTATGAGGCCACTCCTGCATTCCACTGCCATACTTGACACAACTTCCAGAGACAAAAGCCTGAGCAACCTTCTCACATGTGCTCTTCCCTCATATCCTGCAGAGCTCCCCCTACTGCCTGGAGATTGAGCCTGCCATAACCTAGGAACAAAACCTAAGCTTACTTTGTGTTTTCAGACTACTCTTCC
The DNA here is from genome assembly GCA_004024625.1 of Mellivora capensis. NCBI lineage: Eukaryota > Metazoa > Chordata > Mammalia > Carnivora > Mustelidae > Mellivora > Mellivora capensis. The sequence goes on from PISX010031568.1 coordinate 13,560, forward strand.
CAACGCCCTGGCCCACACGCACTCTAGGCTGGGGCCTCTGGAGCCTCACCGCCGGACTATGCCTGCCCGCTCGAAGCAAACTGTGGCCATCCCATTGGCCACAACGCTACAGATGAGGAGAAACTTCCAAGGCCCCTAAGGCCATCCGAATCGTGCCGGCCTCCTTGTAGAAACAGGGGCATTCTAAAAGAAGCTGAGTATCTCCCTCCAATCAGACACGCAAACCGATGACCCCAGAGGAAGAAGATTGAACCGGCCAGGACCCTAGGCTCTAATCTGAACCCTAGCTTTGGTTTCCTGGTGTCTCTCCTCTGAGGCCTGATTTCGATTATCAGCATAAGGGGCTTTCCCGAGGTACCAAACAGCACACCTCTCATCTCAACATGGGAAGCTTGCTCTTTTGACCTGTGTCAATTCCTCTGGTTTGGAGAATCCTGATGGGCCCCTGAGCCACCACCACATTGTAAGTTCTCCATGGACACTAACCTACATTACGACCCATCCTCATGAGAGTCCATTTCAGCTCAGTCCCCTGGGGAGCTCACCCAAAAGTCAGCATATCGAAACGGCCTTGTCGCTAGGAGCCAATAGGAATGCGAGTTGGGGTGTCAAGGCATCCATCCATTGAACCCATCTCTTGACTCTTTCCCTATGGGGTGTCCTGGAGTCATCCAACACGACTCGACTCTTCTGCAGTAGAAAACCTTGTGGTTTGGAGCAGCTCACACCCCCCATTGTGAGGGAGAGAGAGAAGTTCAAACAAACTCCCGGTAACAGTGCAAAGGGTGAAATGAATCCTAGAAGGCAAGTATATATATATATATATATATATATATATATATATATATATATATATTTTTTTTTTTTTTTTTTTTTTTGTGGGGGTTGTGCAAATTTAGATACCTGGTCTAGTTCCCAGAACACTGTGATGAAGAATACGTGGCGAGCCTGGCTACGGGGAGACAGGTGCCATTTTCTGTTGGCAATATTTGTCACAGGCAAGGAAGAAGAGCTGTAGTTTCAATACCTTTCATTCATTGGTCTGGGTCAGATGAGACATGATAAGGAAGGTATAAGAGGTATTTTGAAAATAAATACTGATTGTGTTCTATGGCTAAAATTGAGTAGAATTTAAAAAAAACTTATTTTTGTGACAACCAAGATGCTTTGCCTTATTATTCACATAAGGAAATAATTAGAAAATAGTCATCAAGAGCACATAATTTAGCGTAAGACAGAAATTTGTTCAAAATCTAGATCTGTCCTTGGCTAGCTAAATAATTTGAGACCTCCAAAATACTAAAATTGTAGGAAGTCTTTAAAACATACTATCACAAAATAAATACCAGGGAAATAACATTTATTATGTCTAGGGAATGGCTGATGAAAATCTGGCTTCAAAGGTATCGTACTAATTTTTGTCTCATTATGTAGTGCTTTAAAAATAAAAATATATAAAGTTGTTGTTCTAATAGTTGGGATTTTCTAGCTTCTGGTCCCTCAAATAAAATAAACTGACTCTACATAAAGAATAAATTATAATCCGAAGTTCCTGGGATTTGGAAAAGAGGCATCAACATTTGCTTTTCTATGGGAAATTAGAAGTTATAAAATCCCCCTCTGTCTGGACGGCTTCTTGCCCACCATTTATGGAAATTATCAAAAGCTTTGTAAATGAGGGAATATCATAGCTATGAAGCTATGTTCTGAACTGCAGAATGTTGCTACACCCATATATAGGCATTGCAATCTAGTTCTCCTATCTCTACCCAGTGGGCAGTGATCACTTGGCAATGCACATGAAAACACTGAGCATCCATTTACAAGATATCCTGATTTGTGAGAAGCTGTGATGTTCATTTGCAATCAGGTTTTGGCAAACTCTTGGCAGAGAATTTCTTTACAAAAAAGTACAGAGCTCTTCATTTGGCAGAACTTGTTAGTATGTAGGTTTGTATTTCCTGTCTTCTACTTTCCTTAAAAAAATGTTGTAGAAACACACACATACCCACTCATTAAGCAGTTTGAAGCAGCAATCTGTATATTTCCAAACAAAACATTGCTTTACCAACATGGTTGACTGTTCCAAACAAAGGCTCCTTTCTGCGGAATTCTAACAACTGAAATTTGAGACAGAAAGCCAAAAAAGTAGACTTTGGCTAGCTGTATAATTTGTTACTTTTGGCAGAGGAAGACATAAACCAATTTTAATCATCCTGAGTCTTCATATTATCATTTCCAGATCTCCTATGCTGCATGGAGAAACCTGTACAGGGTCTAAAAACCCTGGAACTGATGTCTTTTCAAAACCTATTCCTTCCCAACAAAATTTTCCCCTGAATCCACTTGGAAATGGTGAAATTTGGGGTTGACTGAAAAAGCAAGAAATATGTGACATATTAAATATATATTATTTACAGCAATGACTAATCATTGTGGTTCTCTCTCTTACTGTTGATTATTCACACAGCCAACTCTGAGGCTGCATGCGTTACAAGACAACATCAAAAATTCTGACATCCAAAATGCTACTGCATGGAATGAAACATCATTTAACTGGCTAAGAAACGTTCCTTCTTAGCATGGAAATTTGAGAGACTTTCTGCCTTTACCATGCGAGCAGAAGAAAATCCCAACAGAGGATGTTCCATTCTGAATCCTCTGCCCCCAGCTTTCCAAAGGGCCCAGAAATTGCACCCAGCAAAGATGCCCTGTCAAAATGATTTAAAAGGAGGAAAGAAAGTTGCTAGAGGGGAATTCATATTCCAGATAAAAGAAAACAATTTTAAGTGGTCTTCTCTGGTGGCCTATGTTGAGACATGTAACAACCCAGACAGCTGTTTTTCCAAGAGGTTCAATTTCAGAAAGAGGAAACAACAGCAAACAGGCTGCCAATTTACTGAACAATGTCACAACTGACTGGAGATGTGTTCAAAGTAAAACTACTGGCTTACAAAATCCTGGGTCTAACATGTTCTTAAATATTAACACTTCTTAGGAAACTTTAGAGCTTGTGTGTCACATTCATGACTCTCGGTAGACAAGGCTCTATCCAAACAGACTGGTCCCCATGACAATGCTTTGCCCTGTAATTAAGCCCTCCTGGGGGAAGCCACTGTGAAGTCAACATTTGATGCCAGGAGCAGCCCCAAAGACACAGGCTGGAGTTCATGTCTCGCCCATTTCTGTGTGGTGTAGGTTGAAGGGGGATGTTTCTAGCATGACTCCAAAATAATAATCGTAGCAGATAGAACATTATATATTCTTTTTATCAGACACTAAGAGCTGGTTTGGGAAGGTGAGCTGGCTAGACTATGGCTCCTTTTCCCTTGGACCCTTTGCACAAGCGGAAAACTGGTCCCTGGCAGGGGAGCCAGTAGAGAAAGCACCTCAGCCTGTTGGAGAAGAGAGTGGGGGATGGGCCACAGAGAGGGATTTCTGGAAAGAAGATGTGTTTGGAGAGGGAAGGGGAGCACAGAAAGAGAAGGGAGTGTTGAAGAGCCATCATTCTAACATTTTAAAGAGGTCTAACAGGCTTTAAGTATCCATTACACCTGAGGCACTGCTTCCTTCCAGAAAGTAGAAATCTCTCCCACTTTCAGCTGTAAGCAGGCTTCAAGGATTCACTCACACACAA
>PISX010031569.1:0-17228 GCA_004024625.1 Mellivora capensis
CGCTACTGGGTATTTACCCCAAAGATACAGATGTGGTGAAAAGAAGGGCCATCTGTACCCCAATGTTTATAGCAGCAATGGCCACGGTCGCCAAACTGTGGAAAGAACCAAGATGCCCTTCAACGGACGAATGGATAAAGAAGATGTGGTCCATATACACTATGGAGTATGATGCCTCCATCAGAAAGGATGAATACCCAGCTTTTGTAGCAACATGGACGGGACTGGAAGAGATGATGCTGAGTGAAATAAGTCAAGCAGAGAGAGTCAATTATCATATGGTTTCACTTATTTGTGGAGCATAACAAATAACACGGAGGACATGGGGAGATGGAGAGGAGAAGGGAGTTGAGGGAAATTCGAGGGAGAGATGAACCATGAGAGACTATGGACTCTGAAAAACAATCTGAGGGTTTTGAAGAGGCGGGGGATGGGAGGTTGGGGGAGCCAGGTGGTGGGTATTATGGAGGGCACGCATTGCATGGAGCACTGGGTGTGGTGCAAAAACTATGAATTCTGTTACGCTGAAAAGAAATTAAAAATAAATAAATAAATAAATAAAAGGAAATATGAACGAAAAAAAAAAAAAAACAGAGTTGTTTTTTTAACAGACCAGTGAACCTATATTTTTCAGAAGCTCTTTAGCTTCTTAAATATTTATGTTCTGAACAGTTTAGGAACAGGACCTGAAGCAACAAGGAAAATCTACAGAGTTCCTCTGAGACTAGAAATTGCAGAAGGGTACAACACTTTGTGAGTCAGGTGCTCTGAGATCTGAGATCACAGGCACCTTCATCATGGAGGGTATTCTAGGTTCCTGAGGTCCTAATAAGGGTGGACCACCACATTTTCACTCGAAGAATCAAATGACCAGCCACCTACAAAGCTCTTAAGCACTTTTTTTGTGACAACATGTGAAAACAGACAAGAGGCAGTTAGTTTCAAGAAATGTGTGCACATGTGATACAGGTTATATTTAAATAAGTGAAGAATCAGGAAAGGCTTTAGTCATGGTGGACGCACCTGGTCTATCGAATGATGACAACAGAACTGTCCCTTCGTTGGGCAGGCTGGCGAGGGAGGCAGGTCCCCACTCCACCCCAGGCACTGGTGACGACCTCAGGCCAGGTCCCTGACCACGGATGGATCAGACACAATTGCCTTAGGTTTCTGATCTCGAGACCGAGGAAAGCAGCTCTCAGGGTCTGCTCAGAGGCAAAACCAGGACCTGTGAGTCTGGAGCTCCAAGCTTCCAGTTTGTGGAGGGAGGACATGAACGTCTCGAGAAAGAGAGAAGATAGCTCCGTGTTTTCCAGACCCTCTCCCCAGTCACCTCCCAGGCCCTACTACAGCCACAATTTTCCCAGAGCTTTGTCAAAGGAGCAAAAATCAAAACAAAAACAACATCCCCTTTCCCCAAAGCTGTGTGACTGATGGATTGGCAGCATGGGTTATCAGATTTCAGTGGGAGGCCGAGCAGCCCCTAAATGATCACTCCAGATATTGGGAACTGTAATAACAAAAGCACAGATTGTAGGGGAAAAAATACAGTCTCTTTACTATGGATACCACAGAATGCCATTTTCAGGAAAAACAACATGCTTCCCATGAATCTGAAAAGACATCAAGGTGACATGACCTGAAAAGAACCTATTGTTCCAAGCGGCATTTTCCAACATTGCTCTTCACACGGGCAATAGAGCAAAGTATAAGAAAAATGGTTTGGCATTTGGCAGACGGTATAACCTGAAGAAAATGCCAGATCATTAACTTCTTTGTAATTCCAGATATGCCTCTACTTTTCAAAATGACTACAAAGATATTTCCCATCCAAAATCGCTCAGCTAGGATTTCTCAAGAAATATATTCTGGACAGAATTTGAATGAAAGCCTAGTGCTGTTCTGTGCAGAGGACTTGGGAATCTATAGAGGACCCATGCCAGGATTTAGCTTTCTTATTTTGGTGGATGTTCATCGTTTGAAATGTATTTAGAGGTTTTCAGATGATTTCTCTGAATGAAAATTTCTGTTGACTTGGGAGAAGCTGAGTCAACATAAGCCTATTATTATGTGACCTCCAGTCTCTCCATTATATTTGCTAATGAGAGCATAGAAGCAATAGAACTATATTTCCTTTGCACTGGTCTCCACAGTTTGTTAGAAAAAAACATAAGAGAAAAGAAGTGATTTTGATCTCTACTTTTTGTTCTTTATGATCCATTATGTTACATTTTGAGATATGTCTTGATATATTTCCTGACACAGCCACCTCTGGTTCTGGTATTTGTAATTGTTGGTAGCAAGAAGTGCAGGACTCTTTCTCCTTACAGACACAGAAAGCCAGGATGATTCTCAGCCCAACTCAGAAACATCCAGTGTCTATATAGAAGAGAAAAAAATGGGAAGAATACATTGGGTACTTTTATTTTCTTCCTAATAAAATATTAAGGCCAGAAAGTAGATGCCTAAAGAAAGGTCCTATCATAAAGGCATGCAGGTCTTTAACCTTAAGCATTTACTATCCAAGAAGTGGGATGGAAGGTATAGAGATGTCTATAGCCAATGCATGATCATAAGCCATAGGAATAAATTTCACTGATTTCAATGGAAAAACTTATCTGTAATATGTTTAGTTCCCAAGGGAAATTAAAAGAACGCAGAATGTGTACCATTAGTATCTGGAAATTCTTGGTGGTACGTAGTTAAAGCTAACTAGTGAATTAGAAAACCTGGAAATTTACTCTTTGCGAGGCTATCTCAAAAATTAGATGAAAAGGAGCTTCCTTGCTCACAACATCGGATCCATCCATTGATTTTACTTTGATTTAAGCTGGATTTAACAAAGTTTGTACCTACTACTAATAATACCTAAGATAGATCATATACTTAAAATGTGCAAGTCAATAATCTTAGGGCTGACCTTGTGTTAATATATTTGGTCCTCAAGAGAATCACATGAAGAAAATGAAGCAGAGATTTAAGTAGCGTGGGCAATGTCACATAGCTGGTTAGTACTGCAGCCAAGAAAAAACACACGCAATCTGGGTTCAGAACTCGTCCTGTGAATAACTTACTTATATGCACTTGTTAAGAAAAAAAAAAAGATATGACCACCTAGATACATATAACGCACAAAGATAATAGGAATTTGAGTAGATAGGACTTTTGCTTACAATAACTATGACTTGGGTAATTCAGATTAAACTTCTGACTCAAAGCAACTAGTGTAACTGAAAAAAAAACTTTTTTTCTAATCATGTGTAGGAACACACCAAAAGACCAGTAAAATAGTGCATGATTACTCAATATCTGGAAGAAAAAAGAGGCCCAGAGATGGATGCCAACTATGGGGTTGTTTTTTCTTTTTTTACCACAGAGACAGGTGGAGAGTCTGAAAGACAGGTAGCACAGGTAGCATTGAGGACTTGGGGACTAGAATTAGATTCCAGGGCCTATCAAGTGTGGGGGGAATAGGTGAACCCTGTCAGTTAATTCAGAAAAGTTGTACCCACAGAGGAAGGTTAAAATGGAAGTGAACAGCTTGTATAAGAAATTGAAATTCAAGGGCACCTGGGTGGCTCAGTGGGTTAAAGCCTCTGCCTTCAGCTCATATCATGATCCCAAGTGCTGGGATCGAGCCCCACGTTGGACTCTCTGCATGGCGGGGAGCCTGCTTCCCCCCTCTCTCTGCCTGCCTCTCTGCCTGCTCCTGATCTCTCTCTGTCAAATAAATAAATAAAAAATCTTAAAAAAAAAAAGAAATTGAAATTCAGATTTGAGTTATTTTAATTCCAGAATTGAATTGGGATGACCCTGGAGGGTTGATGGTTCCAAGCACCACTGAGAAACATAAGATGTCCGTCCATCCTTCAATTTAGTTTTACAAATAGTTTTCTAAACGCATCTCAAAACAATAAAAATAGATAGAAGTGGAAAGCAGGAGATAACGTTAAAAGAAGTCAGAACAGACGTGTAAGTCAAGGTTCAATGAGAAAAGTCAAGGTTAAGTGAGAGAGCTTTAGGAGATCTGATGTTGTTGTGGGGACTGTATGAGCAGTCCCTGCAAGCATGCTGTCTTTGTGCCCGTCACTGGAGCCTGGACCCCAGGGTGCTGGTAGTTGGCAGGGGAAGATGGGTGTAAAGTCAGGGAGAAGAAAACAACCTGGAACCCGTAAGTAGACAGGAAATCAACAGATTACGTAAAGCACACTACCAATAATTGGCTAAATTGACATTTGTAGACAACCACATGCGTAAAAAAAGATTGCATATTATTTTCAGGTATAAACAAATGAAACATTCAGCCAAGTAGACTATACACCAGGCCATAGCCAAGTTTAAGTAAATTTTAAGCTTGAAATCATACAAAGTTCTCCGCCCACCAAAGAACTGAATTCAAAACCAATATAGAAAAAGTATGGAGAAACTCAAATAATTAAAAAATATAGACTTGAATACAATCAGTAGGTCAAACAAAAACACATAAGGGAACATTTTGAACTGAATGAAAATGAGAGTACAATATATCAAAATTTATGGTATGCAGCTAGAGCAGTAATTAATTACTGGGAAATTACAGATAAAATGTTTGAGTTAGGATAATTAAATGATCCAAAAGCAATGATCTAAGTTAAGCATCCACCTTAAGAAGCTATGAAATGAAAAACAAAATAACCCCATAGTGGGTAGAAGCGAGGAAGTGAAAAAGAGTAGAAAATTATTAAATAGAAAATGATAAAAACAATATAAAGAAAATCAAGCCAGAAGTTTTTCTTTTCAATCAACAAACTAAAAATCTAGTTAGAAGGATCAAGAAAACAAGAAAGCATAGGTGATCAAGGTCAGGAATAAAAGAAGGATCATAATTACAGATCAAAAAGACAATAAAAGGGTAATGAGAACATGTTCTTTTCAAATAACTTTATGAGGCAAGCATTATTCTGATACTAAAATAAAACAAAGACATAATAAGAAAACTATACATCTGTATTTCCCATGAACATGAATCAAAGATCCTTAAAAAGAAGTTAGCAAATCAAATCCAACAATATATGAAAAGGATAATGTACCATGCATACATGGTGTTTGTAACAGGAATGCAAGCTCATTTTAACATTCAAAAAAATCAATGTACTTGAACATACCAGCTGAATAAAGCATAAAACACATATGATCATCTCAGGTGAGCATTTGACAAAATTCAAAATGTTTTCTGATAAAAAAAATCACAGCAAATTAGAAATGGAAAGGAACCTCCTCCTGATAAAGAACATGTATAAAAATCCTTGGGCTAACATCCTGAAGGTGAAGCGTGAGTATTTCCTCCCTAGGAGTGAACAAGTAAAGATGCCTGTTGGCTCTCACCTCTTCTGTCCCATATCATACATACTGAGAGGTCCCAGTCAGCACAATGGTCAAGAAAAGGAAAAGGCACACATATTGGAAAGGAGGAAATGACATTGCTTTATCTGCAGATAACATGTCCTCTTCAAAAAATTCTAATAGATTCACCATAGTAATAATAATAGTAATAAAAGAGGTATTAAAATAAGTGCATTTAGCAAAATCACAGAATACGAGGTCAGAATACAAGGTCTGACAAGAGGTGTTAAGGCACGCATATTAAGAACTACAAATCACAGCTGAAAGAAATTTTCGAAAACAAATAAATTGAAAGGCATATCATGTTGATGAGTTGGAAGGCTATTGTTACGTCAGTTCTCCACATACTGATCGTTAGACTGAACTCATTCTCTATCAAAATACTAGTTCTTTTAATATACATTGATAAGGCAATTCTATAATTTATGAGCAAAGAATATAGAATAGCGAGGAATTCTGACAGAGAATAAAATTAAAGAAGATACAGTAACAGATTTCAAGATCTCTTAATCAAGATTTCATGGTTTTGGCATAAGAATAGGCATATAGATCAAAGCCATACAATAAAGAGACCCCAAAACACAACCACATGGCAAGTGATTTTCAGTAAAGGTGCCAGCGTGATTCAGTGGAGAATGAATAGGTTTTTCCACCAAGTGGTGCTACAGTAACTGCACATTCATAAAGAGAAAGATGAATCTCCACTTTGCCTCGTCATTTACAAAAACTAAACTGAAATGCATCCCAGACCTAATTTAAAAGCCATGTCTATGAAACTACTAGAAGAAACAGAGAATAAAATCTTTTTACCTTGAGATAGGTAAAGACTTCGTGGATAGGACGTATCTAAGAATTAGGAGTAATAAGTGATGAGGACTTCACCAACATCTTTCTCTCTTTAAGAAAATGAAAAGGCAATCCCCATACTCGGAGTAAATATCTGTGATATATGTCAGTAAGAAGACAAACACCCTTATTAAAATATTGACAATTTGAATAGACACTTTACAAAAGAAGATAAAATATGACCAGTCAGCACATGCAAAAAATGTTCAACATTGCCAGTCATCAGAGAAAATCAAATTGAAGCCACAGTGAGATAACACTATCTGCTTAATGGTTAATATACAGAGGCTGACAAAATACTACAGGGTAATGAGAACATGAACTCTCACATGCTGCTGCTGAAAATGTAAAGTCACATAACCACTTTGGAAAAATCTTCGGCTGTTTACTGTAGAGGTGAATGTAGGCTGGCCTTATAAGCTGGACCTTCCATTCTTATGTAGTCACCTAAAAGGGATGAGAACTTGTAGGTAGACTTCATTGTTTATAGAAATTTTATTCATACCATCCCAAATTGGAAAGAAACCAATATCTACCAACAGGTGAATGGACAAACTGTAGTACATCCACACAATGGATTCTACACAACAATGAAAAGGAAAACACAACATAATGGGTGAGTAAACAAGGCATTGTGTGAGCAAAAGAAGCCAGGCACAGAGGACCACATCGTATATGATTCTATCATATAAAACTCTAAGAAAAGCAATTCTGTTCTGTACTTATAATAGAAAGTGTATCACGTAGTTGTCTGGGTCCAAGAATGAACAGCGGGACTGGACTGTAAAGAAATGTGGGGAATCTGAAGGACTCATGGAAATGTTGTATATTTTCACTGTAGTATTGGTTATATGGATTTAGGCCTTTATCAACATTTGTCAAATTTTACCCTATGTATGAACTGCCCTGAATATAAACTATATTTCAATAAAACTTTATGAAAGTCAAGCCAAGTGTTTCAACTGTTGGAGCAATCAGTTATATTAACATATCTATAGCTATCTATAAAAACCATACATATGCTAGCTATGCTCTACACACAACATAATTTGTACACATAACAAGTTACATGTGTCTCACTCAGTTACAACAACCCCAGTTATAATAATCAGCTGGCCTGAGAAACATGATCAGTTTAACTGAAGAAGCCAGGTTCCAAAGTAAATTTCACCAAAATGATGTACCAATATGAACTGAATATCAAAAGCCACTCATCTGTCCACATTCACTATTTGGACACTCAAAGAATCTTGATACCATCTTAATCAATGGTGACAGTCTTAAAATTAGACAAGTAATTTTTTAGAGTCAGGAATAAAATAGGGACTTTTATTTGTAATAATATATTACATTGTCTCTTCTTTTTTCAGCCATTTACTTTGCTGACTTCTTTAACTCTATTCTAGATCCTTCCCTGAATTGCTTATTTCCTTCCCTAACCCAGTGCCAAGTAATCTTTTGCTCCATCCCAGAAAGACATTATCTAGTATCTTCCAGAGTTTTATAATAATGAAATGATCCCCTAAAAACAAAGACAGGAATTAATATCCTTAGCCAGCATATTTGCTACCTAGAATCCACCGTGCTAGGTCAGGATGTTCTGAAGATAAATGCAAATGAATTTTTTTCATAGCCTCACAATTTAAAACTCTGATGCAATCAAATAGGATCTCATGGACATAGTGTTTTATTCAACTTCATTTCCTTTAAACAAAATAGCTTCATGGCTACCAAAAACAGCTATTATTCAGGTCTAACATTTCAGTATCTTATAAGAAGGAAAAAAAGTACCTTACTTTATTATTGGAAATGTGCAGATTTTACAAAATGAAAAGGAAAAAAATGAAAAAGTAAAATGGTTTTCGATGGGTCAATTTAACCCCAGACTGCTTCAGGACACAATCTATTTCAATTACTCCGAGCGATGAATAAAGGCACACCTGGGGCTGGCTCAGGGCTGATTCACTGGAATCAATCTCCCAGTGGGAGCCCTTCACTTTTTTTTCAGGTTCTCTCCTAAATGAGTGAGACTTGCTATTTCCATTTAAGTAATGAACATTTCTTTCTGTTTTGCAACTTGTTCAGCTAAAGTGCACATATTCCCAGTAGCAGTCACTCCCTAAAATCTGTGCTGATTTTTTAAAATAGCATTCGATTGCCAGGGTCTTCTTTTAATTCAGGATCAGACTAAGATGGCACATGACAGTCCCAACCAATCAGTGGCAATGGCTTTGTAAAATGAACCAGTATAACTACTCAGCATGTACTCCTTGTTTTTTTTTTAGTTTTTAGGGGAGTAAGAACAGGCTCACTGGGTCATGATATTAAATCACATCTAACATAATCAAGTGTTGAGTTGCCTTTGAAGATAAATCAAGTTTTACTTCAAATTCACTAATTACTGCGGAGGGGAGTAAAAGATTCAAAGAGGATGGAAGTTTCTGCTTTTTCTGCCAGGCAGGAGAAGGTGAGGGTAGGTTTAGAAGCAACACACGACTTAGGGGAACCCTAGAGATACAAAACTAAGAGAGAACTATAACCTTTATCTCCAGAGCGTGGTACCATGTAAACCTAAGAAATTGTGTTTCCCTCATCCTGGTTCAAAGAGACTACAGAGGATGTCTGCATCTTACTGTGCTCATAGTTACAGGGCGCATGTAGCCACAGTGATAGGGCTGGCATTAGCTCTCCTACAAGATACCACAGTTAACCTTAAAATTCTCTTAAATTCTCTTAAACACTTACTTAAAATCTCAAAGTTCTGATCTCTTAAACACTCACTCAACTTCTGACCATAATTCCTCACACAATGTATGGATGTTAAACATGACATTTTCATACAAACCTTTCACTGAGAGAAAAGGATGGCTTAATGTCTTAGAGCAAGAGAGAGACAAGCTTGCCACCTATCAAACAAAGGTAGATAATCAATTTTTCACTAAATCAGTTCTGCGTTATATCATGAGGGAAGAAACTGTTCAAACAAATCAAAGCTCTATAGAGAGAAAAGAAATATGTCACACAGTTTAAATTAATAATTCAACACAATATGTATAAAGGGCAATCAATGAAGAATTAATATTAATATGCTTGACAGTAGAAAAGTGATTTTGCTTGGTCCTTTGAACCATACAGAGATCACTGTCTTGAATCCATACATTTATTCAGCAATCACTGGAAAGCACCCACTGGTTGTTGGCGAAGGTAAAATGGTGGTGTGGTGAACAGCTCAGACCTGCTGTCCCTCATGCTTCCTTTTGTGTATGCGCATAGATCTACCTTCTCAGGGCTATTTCAGCTTCCTGAACTGGCTTCTACATGTTTTCACCACCATTGGAGTCCATATCCTATGGAACTCCTCTCTTTTCTCATTGACTTGGGTATGGAATGGAACCTCATACCTTTGCATGTGCTAGGCTTATTGAAAAACTGACAAGATGCAGGAGTATTATCTCATGGAGAGGCTAAAAACTTCAATATTAGACAAATGTGGTCATCAACACCCTTTGGAAATCCCCTCCCCCTTGTTGCTTACCTTGCTTTGTCTTACTTCCATGTTCCTTTCTCCCTGTCTTCTCTCAACAGCACATCTTCTAAACCAACTCCAGAATTCCCATTTATGTCCTGTGTACTGCCCCTTAGATGTTTCTTCTCAAGCCAACTCAAGACTTCAGAGTCTCATTTTTTTATAACTTGTAGCTTTTCTGAGTATTTCTAAACAAAGACTGTTAGTTCCCTGAGAACCTTGTTGACCGGTGCAACTTTTTCTTAAACCACGAGAGGTTTAGTTCCTTCTCTAAAGAAGTGCCCATTTAATTTCATTAAAATCCTCAATTCTAAATACAGTAATACAGGAGGTCTTTGATCTTTTTTCCCCTGAGAGAGAGAAAAAAAGTGTCCTTTCCATCTGATCATTCTAGGCATTTGAACTGTGAAGATCTTTTGGTAAAGGGAGTGACAAATCAAGTTTTTGCCACACATTTTCATCTATTTCAAAATTGCTCTCTCTTTTTGTGTTAGTGAGATTCATAAGAATCTCACAAAGTTTTAAAGGAATTTGTATCTGCTTGAAGTAAACAGACTAGAGGAGGTTCAAATGAAAAGAGCCTGTAGGACTCCCGGGGTTGTTTTAACATATGTCCACAAATTCTGTGACACTCCCGCCCTGGAGAAGTAGAGCCTAATGCCCCCTCTGCTTGAGTGTGGAGAGGAATTAGCAACTCGCTTCTAACAGACAGAACAGCATGGGTAGGACTAAGTCTGATTTCAGAGACCAAACCATGAGAAGCACTGAGACTTCCTCCTCGTTCTCTTGGGTCTCCTCTTCTTCAGGAAGTTTGCTGCCATTTCACGTGTACCTTCAAACTGACTGGGAAGAGACCTGTGCCCCAGAAAAATGAAAGTCCCTCCTACAGAAACTAAGTGATGACCTGAGGGTTCCTAATAGTAGTCATGCGAGTGAGCCATCGTGGAAGCAGATCCTCCAGCCCTGGCCTTCAGAGGACCTCTTCCCTTACAGATACCCCAGCGGCAACCTTCTGAGAGATCCTGAATACAAACCGCCTCACAGAGCCACTCTCGGATCTCACCCCACAGAAATGCTCAGATCATAAATACCTGTTGTTTTAAACCACAGACATTTGCAACAATCGATGACTAAAAGAGACTCCAACTTCCCAAAATTGGAAGCAAAGTGAGAACACGCCTCAAATGCAAACGTGAGTGATTGCCGACTGAGAAGGAAGAAGAGCTCTGAGGTCAGAACCAAGAACAGAGGGTGGGCTGGAGAGATGAGGGAGCAAGGATGAGGAAACAAGTCCCAGAAACAGAAACAGGTCCTTGTAAAGGGACAATTCCTGACCCACAGCCCACGAGAACCTGGTAATATGGCCTGCTGGATTTCATAACTGGTGTGGACAAGAAACCATTATGTGCCTTTCATCGTCCACTTCTTGAATGGGAATGCTTACTATTGTTGTTCTGTTCTTGCCACACATCTTTCTTGGGTTTATGGAAGACACGCTACCTCCCTTCAGTTCATATCACCAGTAGAAGCTTCACCCACAACTGGACTTGTTTGATGATGAGCTCCCAGAATTTGAGCCTGAGTCTACAGTGGGATGAAAATCTTGGGAAGGGTAAAAATATATTTTGCATGTAAATAATTGTCACTGGAGTGTGTACTGTGGTAAATAAAAAGTAGCCATATTCTTTTTCTTCTTCTCCCATCAAGAGAGGAAATGGGCTTCCTTCGACCCTGATTAGTTGATAGCTATGTATTTCCTTATTGATTTCGTCCAGTTTTACTTGTTACTGTAATGAGGTTATTTATTTTAAGATCATGTAAACCTGTGCTGCTCAAAGTGTGGTCACAGTGGTGGACTGCTATCTAATATTCCCTGGCTGGAAATAAATGAAGCAAGTACAAAAATTGAGAGTCTAGAATCCCTCATAATGACTTGGTGTTGCCACAACAACCAAACATATAAACAGGGTCAGCAGGTAGGTTTTGGCATTTACATTTGTTGAGAAAACATGTTCTGATGGCTTACAAGTAGTAACAGAAACTCATTTAAAGTAGTTACCAAGATTAAGGGTTTTGTGCCAGAAAGTAAATCAATGTGCTGTGTTCTTCATCAAGAAAATCTTGCAATATGGGACGCCTGGGTGGCTCAGTTGGTTAAGCGGCTGCCTTCGGCTCAGGTCATGATCCCAGCGTCCTGGGATCGAGTCCCACATTGGGCTCCTTGCTCCGCAGGGAGCCTGCTTCTCCCTCTGCCTCTGCCTGCCACTCTGTCTGCCTGTGCTCACTCTCTCTCTCTCTCTCCCTCTCTCTCTAACAAATAAATAAATTTTAAAAAATTTAAAAAGAAAATCTTGCAATAAAAAAAAGTGAGGTGAACCCAAATGTGTGGTTGTTGGCATGGTAAAAACTGTGAATTCTATAAAGGCAAACATGTTAGGGGTGCCTGGGTAGCTAAGTGGGTTAAAGCCTCTGCCTTCCGCTCAGGTCATGATCCCAGGGTCCTGGGATCGAGCCCCACATCGGGCTCTCTGCTCGGCGGGGAGCCTGCTTCCTCCTCTCTCTCTGCCTGACTCTCTGCCTACTTGTGATCTCTGTCAAATAAATAAATAAAATCTTTTAAAAAAGGCAAACATGTTAAATTTGAAAATATTCTTTTTATCAAGGGGTCATATGAAAGATGATTATAAACACTGCCATTACTTGTTGATAGACAGTGGTTCCTGAGGAAACAATTTCTGTTGGGAATATTTAAGCTACAAAATAAATTCTTTGTGATATATAAAATTTCAAAAAGTCAGTTTGATCCCAACCATGGATGATGACAGGATCATGTGTCTGATATAAAAATATTTTTAATAATACCAATGCTTCCATGTGAAGAGAAAAATCTATTTTTCAACAGAAGATAAAAGCAGAATGAAAGGCAAAAACAACTATTATAAGCTTGGAAGAATGGAATTTCTAGAGACATGATATGCCCCACAATTTAGCAACATTGATTAATGGAGTAGGTGATGACTTCAATATTGCACATCAATGAAAAGCTATTACCAAACACCATAAGAATTTGATAGAACATTTTGAATTTCATTTTCCTTCAAAAGAAGATTCATGCAAAATAAATTCATGGATCCAGCATCTATTTCTTTCATCAACTTTTCCTTCACAGGAACATTGTTGGAACTAATCACTGCTGGAAGAGTGAAGACTTATTTCTGAAAATGCAGGACCACTTACATCATTTTAAATAAAAGTTAAAAATGAAGACCCTGGTTCACTGAAATTGCTTTAAAATCACTTTCTATTCCCATTGTGTTTTAAAGCAGAATATAGAGGGACACCTGGGTGGCTCAGATGGTTAAGCATCTGCCTTCGGCTCAGCTCATGATCCAGAGTCCTGGGATTGAGCCCTGCATCAAGCTCTTTCCTGCTTCTCCCTCTGCCACTGCTCCTCTCTGCCCTGCTTGTGCAGTCTCTAACAAATAAATAAAAAATCTTAAAAAATATAGAAACTTTTGTAGATATACATTATCCTCTGTGAATAGCATTAATGTCAATCCAAATTATATTAAAACAGCAATCGAACACATTTACCACACTGAAACTTCAAATATAGATATGCAGGGTGTTCATACCAATGTTGCATCTAGGCACTAAATATACATTATTTCCTTTACAGCTTTTGTTTAGTTATAATTGTAGGATGACAGAGTTGTGAACATAATAATGCTTCTACATATAAACTGTCTACATCTACACTTTCAATGGACACTTTCATAGATTTTGTAATTCTCTGATTTTTCCCAGAAGTATGTTTGTTTAGCTTATGTGTATTGGGTTGCAATGTCACCTCTGTTGAATCTAGTAATACAAATGAGGGATTATGTTTTGTACAAAAGTATATTTTATTTCGTTCCTTCTAATGATTCAATTTTATTGTATTTAACAAAGGCATCAGTGTGAGATGGACTGCAAGGGGGAAAAAGATATTTATACAGATATTTTGAGAAGCAATATTATAATCTATTGAAATGTGTGTACAGAGAGAGTTTTTAACCCCATGAAAACTAAATTGAATGCTTGGAAAGACTATAACAAAAGAAAAAGTGAATTGCTAACAAAAAAAAATTGTATAAAATTAAATGTGGGCAAGAAAATAAAAGGATAAAAATTAAAATCTGAAAAAAATAAAAGGATTCTGCTTCCAGAATGATTCACAATGTTTTCCTTTGACTTTACAAATTATGAAACTAAAAATTATGGATTAGGAATAGATTTTATCAGAGTATATACAAAATTCCAAGCATTTCAAACATAATAAAAAGTCTTCCTTCCTCCAGAGTTTGACTAAATCATGTGTATTTGAATACTTTAGGTCAAAATTTGTTTTTAAGATACAAGCAAATAAGGGAATAAATAGATAAATTGGAAAATGTCAAAATTAAAAATTTCCATGCATTAAAGGAAAGTCAACAAAGTGAACAGGCAAGCCCCAGAATGGGAGAAAATATTTATAAATCATATATCTGATAAGGGGTTGTTATTCAGAATATACGAAGAACTCCCACAACTCAACAACAAAATTACAAATAACCCATTTTTTAAAGGACAAAGGTCCTCAATAGTCATTTCTCCAAAGATCATTCACAAATTGTCAATAAGTATATTAAAAGATGGTGAATATCAACAGTTAATAAAGAAATGCAAATCATATAACGAGATATCACTTCATCTCCATAAGGAGGACCATTACCAGGGGCATCTGGGTGGCTCAGTCTGTTGAATGTCTTACTCTTGGCTTTGGATCAGGTTGTGATCTTATGGGTCGAGAGACTGAGCCTGGTGTGGGGCTCCACACTCAGTGGGGAGTCTTCTTGAGATTCTCTCCCTCTGTCCTTTCTCTACTCAAATACACATGGACACTATCTCTCAAATAAATACTTTTTTTTTTTAAGAGGACTATGACCAAAACCAAAATGGACAAAAGCATTGGTGAGTAGGTAGAGAAACTAGAGCTTTTGTGTATCGCTTGTGAGAATGTATGAATGTAAACTCTGTGGGAAACTTCTCTTCAAAAAGTTAAACACAGAATTTCCATACAACCCAGCAATTCCACTTGTAGGTACGTACCCCAAATAACTGAAAGAAAGATTCAAACACATACTTGCATGCCGTTAACAGCATTATTCACAGTCATTTAAAGGTAGAAACAACACAAGTGTCCATCAACAGACCAATGGAGAAATGAAATGTGGTATATACACACAATGGAATTTCACTCAGCTTTAACAAGAATAAAATTCTTGTTTTTATATATTTTTTTTATTTTTTTATAAACATATGATGTATTATTAGCCCCAGGGGTACAGGTCTGTGAATCATCAGGTTTACACACTTCACACCACTCACCATAGCACATATCCTCCCCAATGTCCATAACCCCACCACCCTCTCCCTACCCCCCAGCCCCGGCAACACTCAGTTTGTTTTGTGAGATTAAGAGTCACTTATGGTTTGTCTCCCTCCCGATCCCATCTTGTTTCATTTATTCTTTTCCTATCCCCCAAACCCCCCATGTTGCATCTCCATTTCCTCACATCAGGGATATCATATGATAGTTGTCTTTCTCCAATTGACTTATTTCGCTAAGCATAATACCTTCTAGTTCCATCCACGTCATCGCAAATGTCAGGATTTCATTTCTTTTGATGGCTGCATAGTATTCCATCATATATATATATAATATATATATATTATATATATATATATATAATCACCTCTTCTTTATCCATTCATCTGTTGATGGACATCTAGGTTCTTTCCATAGTTTGCCTATTGTGGACATTGCTGCTATAAACATTCGGGTGCACGTGGCCCTTCAGACCACTACGTTTGTATCTTTAGGGTAAATACCCAGTAGTGCAATTGTGGATCATAGGATAGCTCTGGATAGCTCTATTTTCAACTTTTCGAGGAACCTCCATTCTGTTTTCCAGAGTAGCTGCACCAGCTTGCATTCCCACCAACAGTGTAGGAGGGTTCCCCTTTCTAAGCATCCTCACCAGCATCTGTCATTTCCTGACTTGTTAATTTTAGCCATCCTGACTGGTGTGAGGTGATATCTCATTGTGGTTTTGATTTGTATTTCCTTGATGCCGAGTGATGTGGAGCACTTTTTCATGTGTCTGTTGGCCATCTGGATGTCTTCTTTGTAGAAATGTCTGTTCATGTCCTCTGCCCATTTCTTGGTTGGATTATTGTTCTTTGGGTGTTGAGTTTGATAAGTTCTTTATAAATTTTGGACACTAGCACTTTATCTGATATGTCATTTGCAAATATGTTCTCCCATTCTGTCAGTTGTCTTTTGGTTTTGTTAACTGTTTCCTTTGCTGTGCAAAAGCTTTTGATCTTGATGAAGTCCCAATAGTTCATTTTTGCCCTTGCTTCCCTTGCCTTTGGCGACTCCTAGGAAGAAGTTGCTGCGGCTAAGGTCGAAGAGGTTGCTGCCTGTGTTCTCCTCAAGGATTTTGATGGATTCCTTTCTCATATTGAGGACCTTCATCCATTTTGAGTCTATTTTTATGTGTGGTGTAAGGAAATGGTCCAGTTTCATTTTTCTGCATGTGGCTGTCCAATTTTCCCAACACCATTTGTTGAAGAGACTGTCTTTTCTCCATTGGACATTCTTTCTTGCTTTGTCGAAGATTAGTTGACCATAGAGTTGAGGGTCTATTTCTGGGCTCTCTATTCTGTTCCATTGATCTATGTGTCTGTTTTTGTGCCAGTACCATACTGTCATGATGATGACAGCTTTGTAGTAGAGCTTGAAGTCTGGAATTGTGATGCCACCAACTTTGGCTTTCTTTTTCAATATTCCTCTGGCTAAGGAATAAAATTATGATAGATGCCACAACATGGATGAACTTTGAAAATATACTGAATACCGAGGAGTATGTTAATGGAAAGCTATTGTTTAATGGGTACAGATTTTCAATCTGGGATAATGAAAATGTTCTGGAAATGGATAGTGGTAATGGATGTACCACATTGCAAATGTACTTAATGCCACTGTTATGCACTTAACAAAGGTTAAAATGACAAATTTTACATTATGTATATTTTGCCACAATAAAAAATGGAAAAAAATAGTTTTTAAGAAATCATGTTCATTTGAATCTCCCTGATGGCTAGTGATGATGAACATTTTTTCATGTGTCTGATAGCCATTTGTATGTCTTCATTGGAGAAGTGTCTATTCATATCTTCTGCCCATTTTTGAGATACCACCTCACACCAGTTAGAATGGCCAAAATCAGCAAGACAGGAAACAACGTGTGTTGGAGAGGATGTGGAGAAAGGGGAACCCTCTTACACTGTTGGTAGGAATGCAAGTTGGTGCAGCCACTCTGGAGAACAGTGTGGAGGTTCCTCAAGAAGTTAAAAATAGAGCTTCCCTATGACCCTGCAATTGCGC
>PISX010031570.1:0-17236 GCA_004024625.1 Mellivora capensis
GGGTATTCATCCTTTCTGATGGAGGCATAATACTCCATAGTGTATATGGACCACATCTTCCTTATCTACTTGGGTGTGTTCCGGCTAATCGCGAACCTTTTTGAGTCACGATTTCTCTTGACTAAAGCGTGCTCTTTCTAGGACCTTTCTTGAAGTGGTGAAATTAAAATGACATTAAACTGTTAAGATTTAGCAGAATGTGCTGTGAAAATTAATATTACATGGTTTGCACTGTTCTAGAGTTATTAGGGGACTTTAAGACTCCTGTTAATTCAACCTCTGTAATTTACAACTAAGGTTATTTAAACTCAGAGAAGTCAAGTGATTGTCCCAATACCATGCCATTGATAAAAGACCCTAAGGTTAAACTGAAGAGAGCCCTTCAGATCTTTCAGCCACTGTGCTTTTCACTGTTCACCAGGAAACTTTTTCAAAAAATGTTAAAGTTCGAATTCATTTGACAGTTAACGTTAATGTTTAGTGGAAGACACCTGTATGTACAGGTGTCATAGTGGTCTGTATTATAAGTTCCAGAACATGAACATGGGAAGATGAACAAAAGCACTTGCTAGTGTTACTTTACCTTTTGGAGTGGATCGCATAAGCCTAGTGCAGTACTCAGTAGGTATTAAGATTTAATTAACTTGGCAGGCATTTCTGGCAGATCTGCCTGACTCTGATAGTTGGCCTGATGACATTCTGCATAACTCCTAGTTCACACTGACCCAATGATTATAAATTTGACATTAGGTGGAAGTATACCTTTTTTTCATAGTAACTGATGTGAGCTTGGGCAACCTACCTCTTAACCACCAGGCTATACTCATTCCTAAGACTACATATTTTACTCCTTGAAATAACCAACTCCCTTTCCCTGCCCTCCCCTCAGGTTATTTATTCAGACTAAGATTGGAATCATACCCTAACTCCTACCCAAGGTTGCTCTGCACTAATCCTATGGCACAATTTGAACTTCATATTATCCAGATGAAAAAACCCTACATCTGTAAGAATAGCTCAAACTCCAAAATGAAATAATTAATCTAGACAATGATTTCACTCTTCCTAAAGCCATATGTGCTCAACCACAAGTTTTTGCATGCAGTTCCTCCTGTCTGTAAACAATTTTGGTCTTCTTTTTACATATAAAATGCTATCCAAAGCCCAATTTTAAACTACCTTCTGATATATTCATCTTACTCAAAATCTATAAAAAATTTGATTATATTTAATACTAGTTACTAGTTATTTAATACCTGTTAATGCTATTATTTAATACTAGTTATTTAATACCTGTTAATACTAGGTTAACACCTTATCTCTTGTAGGCATTATTGCAGTACCTCCTAAGTGGAACACTTGCTTTGCCTCTAGCCCCTACCTTTGGTAAATTCTTCATAGCCTTAGAGTGACCCTATCAAAATTTAAAGTTAAATCATACCCCTTAAAACCTTTCAGTGGTTTTTCATGCTATCTTTAACCTTATTTTTTATTTAAATTGTTAATCAACTTATAGGGTATTATTAGTTTCAGAGGTAGAGTTCGGTTTTTTTTAGTATGTTTTCCAAATTTATGCTCATGAGCACACAAGGGAAAATAAAATGAACAATTAAAAAAGCAAGCTATCTCCCACTGTCAAAACTCATTGACACCACACAGTCGTGTACTAAATGGTCTTGTGGCCTCCATTCTTGCTCATTCTCTTTCCCTCACTCTATAACATATCCAGTCTCCACACTGTTGTTAAAGTCATCTTTCCAAAACGATAGTATCACACCCTCCTTTAAGATTCCTTAATGTTTTTTCATGACTAACAAAAACTTTTTACCTTGACACAGAAAGTCCTTCATGATCTGGCCATCCTCTAACTTCTTCCAGTTTCACACTTGTGATGCCATCAGTGTCAGGCTACTTGTAGCCAGCCATTTACATCATCTGTTTTCATGATTTCATTTCTTTGCACAAATTACACTTCTGCAACCTATATTCCAAACCAGTAATTGAATATAGAAAATTGTAAAAGTTGGCAGAAGTAATCAGAAACTTCATACACGATGACATCTATGGCAGTTAAATTCATGATATAAAAATGAGAAGTCTGGGGGTGCCTGGGTGGCTAAGTGGGTTAAAGCCTCTGCTTTCGGCTCAGGTCATGATCCCAGGGTCCTGGGATCAAGCCTCGCATCGGGCTCTCTGCTCATAAGGGAGCCTGCTTCCTCCTCTCTCTCTGCCTGCCTCTCTGCCTACTTGTGATCTCTGTCAAAAAAACAAATAAAATCTTAAAAAAAAAAATGAGAAGCCTGAATCCCTGATAATATAGAGATAATTAAACATCATGGTACAGTAACACAATGGAATATCATATAGCCATTAACATTTTAAATAAGTTGTATATACAAATGTGATTTTATTTTTTATGAAAATAAAAATATTAAAAAATACAGAAAAGTATGAAGAACATAAAGATAGCCACAATCCGTCCTATCAGATCCACTAATAACATTTTGTGTGTGTATATATATGTGTGTGTGTAGCCAAGGTCATATATATATATATATATATACATATATATATATATATGTATATGGCCAACTTCTCCCCATGGGAATATATAAATATACATATACATATTATATATATATATATATATATATATATAATCTTACCCATATATAGTTCTATATCTTATACTTCACTTAACACCATTAAGTATATTATTACAATATTTTTGGAAAATATAACTTTTAATGACTGCATAACATTACACATACAAGACCTTTCCCCTATCTGGGTGGGAGGAGTACAGGATAAAAAACACTACAATAAATAACTTGAACATTTATTTATCTTTGTGTGTTCTAATGTAGTTCAGAATGCTTAAACCTGCTACTTTCTGGAGAAATCTTTTGGAACAAGAGCCTTTAAGGGCCATGTTATATGCCTTATTATCCCATCTCTGGGCATGTCTCAAGGGACCAGTGTGAACATCAGATACAAAGCTAGCCAATCCAAAGGGTTCCCAGTAGCCTATGCCTTAGCCTGACCTCAAAGGCTTGTATAGAGGTAGTAATGAAAATTGAGCCAGTCATCTTTCCCCACTCAGAAATCTGAATAGAGACCCAGAAGGAAGTTACAATTTAGAGGTAAGCAATAGAATTTAAATATATACTCATGAATGTAGTGGCAATTCTTTTTTTTTTTTAATTTTATTTATTTATTTGACAGAGAGAGATCACAGTAGACAGAGGCAGGCAGAGAGGGAGGGAAGCAGGCTCCCTGCTGAGCAGAGAGCCTGATGCGGGACTCGATCCCAGGACCCCCAGATCATGACCTGAGCTGAAGGCAGCAGCTTAACCCACTGAGCCATCCAGGCATGTGGTGGCAATTCTAGACCTGCAGAATAAGTAAACGGGAGGTCAACATGTAGAGGGGAGAGGCTACCCAAAGAGAAACAAGTTTTGGGGAGAGTGGCTTTGTGTAATGGCTTTCCAGAATAAGTTCCTATATAAAAGCTTTTGTCCTTTGATTTTTTTCTGTGAGATTTTAAAACATGAATGTTATAGAGCTGAATCTTTGAGTTAGATAACTTAAATGGGTCTCTGTTCTTTGGAAATAGAATCACTCTAATAATGTGTAATCTATACCCAAAAGATATATGCCTAGACATGAAATCACTGTTGGAAGGAATATCAACAATTTAAGGCTTATGATTAGCCAAATAGCTTTCCAGAGTCTATCAATTTACCCTCATTGTAAATAGTGTATAAGTATCAATCACTCTGTACTCTCACTGAAAATAGCTATTAGAATTTTTAATAGAAGTGGTGTTTTATTGCTTTAATCTGTGGATGTCCTTTGCCAATATTTAGTAGATGCCCATCTTATTAATTTATAGAAGTTCTTAACTGTCATAGTCATGAAAAATATTTTCCCTATTATCTAATTTCCATGTTTTTTACCTACAGTTTAGAAAATTTTATGTGGCCAAATTCCTATTTTTTCTGAGTTCTTCCTTTTTATCTGATTCTTTAAAAAAGCATGTGTGTGTGTTTTCATCTATATAAAAACCCATTTTGGTGAATTCAAACATTCATGTTAAAGTAGCACAACCCTCTTTAGAAAGAAATTTTATGCTAATCTTGAACATGAATTAGATTAAAATGAGGTTAAATTTGTAGTTCATTTTTTTTAAAGATTTTATTTATTTATTTGAGAGAGAGGCAGTGAGAGAGAGCACGAGCAAGGAGATGGTCAGAGGGAGAAGCAGACTCCCAGTGGAGCTGGGAGCCCGATGCAGGACTCGATCCCGGGACTCGATCCCGGGACTCCAGGATTATGACCTGAGCTGAAGGCAGTCATCCAACCAACTGAGCCACCGAGGCATCCCTCTAGTTCATTTCTGATGCACCATGCTACATGAAACCACATGGAGGTTCACAGAAGTCGGACTGAAAACCTGTGCTTTAATTAATACATATTAGAGCAATATATATATGATGTATGTCATGAAAACCCAATTTAGTTTTTTACCAGAGTTAAATCATTTTCTTAGCACCATTTACTGAATAATCATTTTCCTATTCATAGATATTTTTAATATGCAAAGTATATATGCATATATACTAAATATATTACATATGTTATGCATATACTGGTCTGTTTCTAAGCAATTTACTAAGCATTCTAAACATTTTTTCAAATGTACAGTTTCTCCATTAATTTCAATATATCATTTACTTTTTTTTATCATTTGCTTTTTATTTTAGGGCAATATCATTGATCTTTTAAATTATCTTTGCTCTTCTCCAGTGTCTGTTTTTCTTAAAAGACTTTAGACTTTTTTTAAAAATTTCAAATCTCATTGGGGTTTTGATGAAATTTGAAATCTATAGATTAACTTAGGAACATTTCCTCTAAAAAAATTATAAGACTTCTCTATGCAAGTCCTTATTTTCCTCAGATTTTTTTCATTATTTTCCTTCTACATTTTTGCTTGTTCTTTTTTAGAAAATCAATTTAAACCATACTTTTTTCTACCCATATTTTCTGATTATAGCAAGAATTTAGGAAACTACTGGCTTTTATATTTTTACTCACCTTATGTATTTTATCGAACACCCATAGTCTCCCTCTCAGGCATTTATATATAATCTGCTTTTATACTCAATATTTGTGTGTTAAATATTTTTTTACACAGCTACTTATTTTGGACACTTGACTGTTTAAATGATGTTAGTTCTCATTGCCAGTTTTAGGTCATAATTTCCACATTCTTGAGCTCTCTTTAAGAAAGGAACAGGTGATGAGCACTGGGTGTTATACACAACTAATGAACCATTGAACACTATATCAAAAACTAATGATGTACTATATGGTGGCTCACTGAACATTAAAAAAAAGTACAATGTTTCCTGTCTTATCTAGTCTGTTACCTGCATAATTTAGACAATAATGACAATTTAGTTGATTAAAAATAATACCATGGGTGATAACAGGTTTTTTAATCTCACATTTCTGAAGTTGATATTCCACTGTCCTTTGACATTTACTTTTGGAGTTCTTTTTTTTTTTTTTTAAAGATTTTATTTATTTGACAGAGAGAGATCACAAGTAGGCAGGGAGGCAGGCAGAGAGAGAGAGAGGAGGAAGTAGGCTCCCCGCCTAGCAGAGAGCCCAATGCGGGACTCGATCCTAGGACCCTGGGATCATGACCTGAGCCGAAGGCAGAGGCTTAACCCACTGAGCCACCCAGGCACCCCTACTTTTGGAGTTCTTTATCCATTCTCTTTTCACCAGCTTTGCAGATTAGCCAGAATTTTTCTTTCTGCATGCTTTAGGTTGTTCTTTTCCCTAAGCTGTTTCTAAGATGGTTTTTATATAGTTTTTTTTCTAAAATCTAGTGAGCATATATGTGTTTAGCTCAGGTAAAATATCTTAATTTCTTTGATCATTGATTCTATTCCATATTTTTAACTTTCTTAGAAACACCTTTAATTCCTACATTAGATCTCCATTCTTTGTACTTCCTGTCTTTTCTCAATATTTCCCTCTCATTATCCTTTTTGTATACACTGAAGATATCTTAAGTTCATTCATTACAGTATTTGATATTCTGCAGTGCCAATTCTGCTTCTATTGCCTTTAATTTTGATCCATTTTAAATTTCCCTGTAGTCCTTCATTGTTTTTCTGTTTTAGAAGTTCTTCTCTACTTACTGATTTCTGCTCTAGTTTTACTGACTTCAGTTTTTTTTGTAATGCTACTCAAGACACCCTGTTTTTTGAAAATTTATTCAGGAGACTGAAATAGCTAATTTTCAGGGCTGTCAGGTTTTAACTCTTCACGGTAGTGTTCTTTCTTTGGTACTGCAATTCCCTGTTATTTCCCTGAACAAGTCCACTTAATTTAGTATCTCTTGGGCAGCGATTTCTAAACATATTTATATTATCAATAGTTAGGACTTGTATATTCCTGCTGACCCCACTCCATTTTTACAATGGCCAGATTCTCTCTTCTTCCATAATTAGGTTTTAGTTCAGTTTTGCACATAGCTTTGAGTTTAGTTCTGCTTTCAACAGCTATTTCTCTATTACCTCTCTCTTCTAAGAATAAATCAGTCTACTGCTTAAATCTCTAATTATGAACAGATGGAGTATCTTCAGTTTCCTGACAATTCACTTCTATTAGCTTTTACTGACATCTTTCACACCCTGCTTAGAGACACTAAATATTGTACTTCTTGTTACATGGTGTCTGAAGCTATGAATCAATGTGGAATCCTGGGAAGAAGGATGTGAGAGTGTACTATGATAACCTGAAAGTGCAGCACCCCTGCAAAAGATGGTTCCTGACTTTCTGGCTGACAGAGATAACATCTCTACAACATCCTGTCTCAGGTGAAGGATCATGCAGTACTTCCCTATCTTATGTCATAAGCCAATTGTCCTGCCTTGTAATTTAATTCTTCCACATTTAAGCAATAGGTCATCTACCAGTTTGAGTTTGAGGTTTTGTGTGTGTTCTTCTTGTGGCTTCCTTAGGGACTTTACAGAGGAGTCAGGATGCTGTTTCATAGCTAGCTAGCTAATTTGCATTAAAAAAAATAAGTAAATGTCTCAAAGTCAGTGAAGACAGAGTTGAGTATACAGTGTAATTTCATTCACATGAAAATGCACACAAAAAAGGCTACAACAAAACAGGATGAAGAGTTTTCTTCTTGAATCTTTCATATATTTTATAATGGATATGTATGATATAATAGAAAAAGTAAATACACTTTCATTTTAAATATATAGGCATCCTCCTAAGGATTTCTTCTTGAACCAAATGATTCTTAGTGGGAGTTGGGGGAAACTAGAAATGTTGCTTGGGATTATTTGGATTTATAGACTTTTCTTCCCCGCAGCATTTATTGGGCTGAATGTTAAGCTTTGATTAAAGTGGTTAACTAAGTAAACGTAATTATAAGGTTTCTCCTGTGTGATTATTGTGAAGATGAGAATTCTGATGAGAAATCTTATAATACTTATGGCATTTATGAGGTTTCTCTCCTATGTGGACTCTTTGATGAATTCGAAGAGCTGAGCTATGACTGAAACCCTTGCCACACTTAGTGCATTGATAAGGCTTCTCTCCTGTGTGGACTCTCTGATGAATGTGAAGATTAGAGCTGTGACTAAAGCCCTTTCCACAATCATCACATTTATAGGGTTTTTCTCCTGTGTGGACTCTCTGATGAATGAGAAGGTGGGAACGCTGACTGAATCCCTTACCACACTGTTCACATTTATAGGGTTTCTCTCCAGTATGTACTCTTTGATGAGTATGAAGCTTCGAACTCTTGCTGAAGCCCTTCCCACATTCATGACAAGTATAGGGTTTCTCCCCAGTATGGACCCTCTGATGAATACGAAGATCAGAGCTATGACTGAAGTCCTTGCCACAGTCGTCACATTTATAAGGCTTCTCTCCTGTATGTACTCTCTGATGAATTTGGAGATTTGAGCGCTGGGTAAAGCCCTTACCACAGTTATCACATTTATAGGACTTCTCTCCCGTGTGGACTAACTGATGAATCCGAAGATTTGAGCTTTGACTGAAGCCCTTGCCACACTCATCACACTTATATGGTTTCTCTCCTGTGTGGACTCTCTGATGAACATGAAGTACTGAACTCCGACTAAAACTCTTACCACACTGATCGCACTTAAAAGGCTTCTCTCCTATGTGAAGTCTCTGATGAATCTGAAGTAATGAATTTCTACTGAGGTCCTTATTACACTCAAATTTATAGAGTTTCTCTTCTGTGTGGACTCTTTGATGACTGTGAAGACTAGAGATCTGACTGAAGCTCTTACCACACACGTGGCATATGTAAGAGACCTCCCCTGTGTAGACCCTCTGATGAAAGTGAACACCTAAGCTTTGCCTGAAGCTACTGTCAACTTCATCACATCCATACAGCTTCTTACCTATGTGAATTCTTGGATGTCTGTACAGGTCTGATCTCTGAGAGAAGCATGCTGTGCTGATAGAGCATTGAAAGAACTTTTCTCCACGTTGATTTCTCTTGTGGAAAACACACTGTGAGTTCCAATAATAAATATCTTTACATTTATTACATCCACAGTATTCCTCTTCAACAGAGTTTTTCAGTAAGTCATGTTGACATAGCTCCCCAGTGTACTCTGGAAGGGCTTCTACTGTTGGGACGTAAGAATGCTGAACTATGAGCTTCTGTTCTTTTTCCACAGAGATATTTTTCCTAGATATGCCAGGATGGCATCTGCTTCCTTGAAAACCATGTAAATCATTCACATAGATTTCTCTAGCATAGTCTTCATGGGTATGTTTTGTTTCTAAGGACTGCCAAGGTATAAACTTTGTATATTTTAAGTTTCTGGGACTTTTGCCTTCAAAAGTTAATTCACAGTTCCCATTCCGTGGTACTTGGGTGGAGAGTATTAACCATTCCTGATGGTGGGAAAGATCTTGTTGCTTTAGGTCTTTCGAATCTATTCCTTGGACAGTTTCCACATAGTCTCTATTCTCATATATCTGAGCGCTGGCATTCCTCCAGCCTTGCCAGCAGGGAAGATTTTCATGTTCTAAGTATCTGAATCTTTCTTCTTGGGGTTTGTAGCTCTCTTTCCAGTTTCCTAGAATAAGCAGATAATCCATTGGTGAGATAAATGTGGTTTTTAAAAATTTCCAAGTATCTCAAGCATTGACTTCCAGAATTACAGGAATAAATGTGTGGGTGGGAATGGGAAAGGATTATGCTTAGGCTGCTCCATATTTCATCTGAAATTCATGCATTTGTTCATATATATATATATATATATATATATATATATATATCTTCATTCATTCACTTATTCAGACATTCTGTAGATGTATCTTGAGCATCTGCTACTTATCAAGTACTGTTAGAAATAAACAAGTAAGGCTGACTGTTTCATGGAAATCATCTTAAAAACAGATTTAATTAGATTACTCTGTTTGGAGCATTATTTTAAGAAATAAAATATTGTTTCTATTTTTTTGTTCTAGCGGTGTGTGACCGGTTGTGTGAAAAAAATGGCTGCATTAACTCTGTACCTCTGGGTGTTCCCCTTCCATGCTGACTTTAGCTTGGCTATACAATTTGGTTTAATAGGACAATAGCAAAAGTGATACAGGCAGAGACTTGAAAGTGCTTGTGTACTGGAGCTTGCCCTCTCTTTGCTAGTTTTGAAAATTCTATGACCACCACCATGTTAAAAATCCTGGGCTAGCCTGCTTGAAGAGGGACCATATAGTCAACACATTCCCATTATCCCCACTGCTACCAACCAACTCCCAGACATGTAAGTCTGACTGTCCAGCCTCATCACAGACCATCCAGCCCCAATCAGATCACTCTGTGATAGAAGATCCATCTAACCAATTAGAACCGTGAAAAATAATGTTTGAGTCACTAAGTTTGGGGTAGAGCTTGTTATATAGCAAAAGCTAACTTGTATAAATAGTATGAAGAGAGAATAAATTTAGGACCACACAAAATTGATGTGTAGAGGTCTGCATTTTAAGTGTAATCCAGAAAATGAATAAGAATAAAAATCACAAATACCTATTAATTACATAGCCTAGGTGTCTTGGGAGATGTCTTGCTCTATCTTCTGTCATCTGGTTTATGACCCATTTCTGAGGGTCATATTCCTTCTATCTCAATACAATATCTAGATAAAGAACCAAAATACTCAACAAAACTGGTTCCAGAAGATACTAATTCTGTTACCTAAGAGCTGGGATAACTTTACCTACTGACATGACATTTGTGTAGTTCTCCCACATGACCTCTCTATAGAGCTTTTTTTGAGAAGAATCCAGGAATTTCCACTCCTCCCAAGTAAAAATAACAGTCACATCTTCAAATGTTACTGCCATCTGGTCAAAGATCAGGTTTTCCAAGAAGAGACCTAAGGGAGAAGACGGACAAGGAAACAGCCATTCAGCAGGTAACATAAATGACAAATGAAATCAAAAAAGAAAGAACTTCAGTAATGAAGAAAAACAAGAAAAGTAAGAGGAGACTTAATAATAGGGATGGCTAAATAATGTATCTGGTCACTGAAGCCCATCACAGTCATAAGAAATATTTATATAATAGCATCTGTCTGCTAACCATTGGGCTAAGGACTTCACATATATTTCAAGTAATCCTCACAGCAACCCTCTCTTATAGATACTATTATTATCCCAATTTTTAAAAAATCAGTAAGTAATGGTTGAAAAATATTAAGTCAATTGATCCTCCAACCCTTTTTATTCTGGAAATGTTCATCTTCCTGCTCCAATCTGGGCTGGCTATTCTTTAGTGCTCCATTTTCAAGATCATATACTTCTTTTTCCCTTTTGTGATTTACTCCACTAATTGGGAGGTATATGCCCAAATGAGTTCAGTCAAGCTTATGAATGTTAATTCCATGGCCACTGAAAAAAAGCAAAGGTGAGAAACAAGCTAAAATTTTCTTCAGGACACACATTTGGTTTAAAGGAGAATCTCCAAGTTTGCTTAGTGTCCTTGTCATCACTCACAAGTGGCTGGTATCAAATTCTAGAGTGAAAAGAATTTTTCTCAGACTTGCTTCACTGTTTGTATGCCTTCATTGTTGTTTCTAAGACCTTTTTTTTTTTCGTTAATTCTCATTCCTTTGTGAGCAACTTTTTCTTTGCTCTTTGTAAATATTTTAGGGTCCTCTTTTGACTGGCCCTCTGCCTCCAATGGTATGGATGTATCCTCAGCTTTTCTGAAGTTCAAAGGGTTTATCAAATCCTTCTTGTGCTTATTCCCCTGTGGAGCATTCCAGGATGTAATGTCTTTAGCCCTATGAGGCTCTTACCACTGTTCTGCCTCTTGCTTCCCAAGTTTTGTGTGTGTGTGTGTGTTTTAGGAAGTTATTTATTTATTTATTTATTTATTTATTTATTGAGAGTGTGTACACACAGGGATTTGTGGGGATGCAGAGGAAAAGGGAGAGAAAATCCCAAGACTCTGGGCTAAGTGTGGAGCCTGAGGTGAGGCTAGATCCCACCACCCCAAGATCATGACCTGAGCTGAAATCAAGAGCCAGATGCCCAACTTCCTGAGGCACCCAGGCACCCCTTCCAAGTTTTTGTTGAAATTCCTTACTTGCTGATGGCTCCTTACTTCATCATTGAAGGTTCAGACAGTTTTTAGTTTCTTATTATCATCATGAAGTTTTAGAAAGAAGAGATAAATATATGTATTCAAACTGCCCCAAAATTCTTCTTTTAGTGGAGAGAAAAGCTCATAAATGGGTTGACAAACTGATTTTATTTTTTTATGACATTCTCAATTCTAAAGTTCAATTAAGAATGTTTAGTAAATATCATGAATAAAGGAAATCGATAGATTTCATGGAGGAAAACTAGAATATCATGACTATCAAATCATTATAATCATAGCAGTTAAATATTATCAAGAAGTTATGTGAAAAGGGCTGTTATTTATTATCAATGATCTTCTAAGGTATAATTATCAATACTAAAGGAATAAGGAAACCAACATTTAGCAAGATTAAGTAACTTGGACAAGGTCATGCAGTTACAAAATAGTGGCCTACCTACCAAGTCAAGTCAGAGAAGTCAAAAACAACTTGGTAAAGGATTGTAAGTCAAGATTTCCATGCACATCCTTATTGTGTTAACAAAAGGACAACAGGAAGATGTACTGAAATGTTCAAGGATTCAAAATATACCACCCATATACTGCTTTCCAAATAAACTACATGAAAATCCATGTGTAAACAATGAAGTACTAATCACAAATGGTAATTCAAGAAGGAGAAAATTCAATGCTATTTTTAAATGTTTATAAATGTTAAAAATTCAGAATATAATAAGTCTATTTTAACACATACAAATGAAATTATAAATAAAATCAGAAAAGAAAAATGGGATGTTTAGATTCCCAGATGACAAGACTGAAAACTGTAGTCAGAACAGAAAATAAATGAACTCACTGATTCCTTATTTTGTAAAAGGTACAGAAAAATAAAACTTAGCCTGTTGTTACTGGCTTTATTTTTTTAAATATTTAAGAATTTCTTTAAAAATTATACTAGAGGGGCAACTTTGTGGCTCAGTCAGTTAAGTGGCTAACTCTTGATTTCAGCTCAGGTCATGACCCCTGGGTCCTGGGATGAAGCCCTACCTCGGGCTACACATGCTCAGTGTGGAGCCAGCTTGAGGATTCTCTCCCCCAACCCCTTCCCTCTACCTGTCCCCTTGCTCGTGCATGTTCTCTCTCTCTCAAATAAATAAATCTTAAAATATATACTAGAGATTGGGACGCCTGGGTGGCTCAGTTGGTTAAGTGGCTGCCTTTGGCTCGGGTCGTGATCCTAGCGTCCTGGGATCGAGTCCCACATAGGGCTCCTTGCTCGGCAGGGAGCCTGCTTCTCCCTCTGCCTCTGCCTGCCCCTCTGTCTGCCTGTGCTCACTCTCTCTCTTTCTGACAAATAAAATCTTAAAAAAAAAAAATATATATATATATATATATATATATATATATACTAGAGATTAAGTCCAGTTGCTCTTACCAAAAACAAATTCATAAAATTTTAAAATAATTCTGAAGTAATATAAGTAAAAACTGAACACCTACCCTCCCCAAATAACTTGAGAAGTAACCAAGATAGTTTTTACTGTCCTTTCTGACTTTTTTCATGCATACCCACAAACATACATACCCCACTGACATTTTTTTCTTAACTAGGACATGATAATTCTGGTTTGCATTTTTCACATAATATATAATGTACAACTTCACATTTCAGTACATATGTCTCTTTTATTTGTGGTGGTTTTAAAATACGTCCACAAATTATTTGATTCCCTTCCCTTCAAGAGGTGTAGCCAGTTCCCCACCCTTCAAGCATGGGCTAGACTTAAGGACTCACTTCTAATGAATTATATATAAAAAACAGAAGGGGAAGAAGTAATGCTGTGCAACTTTCAAAACTAGCTCTTAAAAGCACTGCAGCTTCCACCTTGCCCATTTTCTTAGATCACTCAGTCTTGGAGAAACTGCCTTCCATGTGGTAAGAATACTTAGGAGTCCTGTGAAGATGCCATGTGGCAAGGAACTGAGGCCTTCTGTCCTCTGAGAAATGAGGCATCCTGCCAACAGTCACATGAGTGAACCATCTTAGCAGAGGATCCCCCAGCCCCAGTGAAGCCTGCCAATATTTGCAGTCCGGTTGACAGCGTGACTGCAGCCTCATGAGAGACCCTGAGCCAGAACCACACAGCTACACTGCTCCCAGCTTCCTGGGAGATAATGACATATTATTATGAGTGACATAATAAATCTGTGCTATTTTAAACTGCTAAATGTAATTTACTATGCAATAAATATTGTTCTAGCAAACATTCTATTAGAGCTTAATTACTATTACAAAATTGTTTTAGAAAACAGAAAGTGAAAGCTGCTAGCTATGTGGCTAGTGTAATCTTGACTCCAAGACCAGATAAAGACAATACAAAAAAGTTAGATTATAATCCCACTTGTAAATTTTATAAATCTATAATAATCCTAAATAAAATATTAGATAATTGAATTCAGAAGTACTTTAAAATATGCATCATGGTCAAGCATCATTATAGGAAGGAAGGACAGTTCAATATGAGAAAATCTATCAATACTATTTATTAATAGACTACAGAAGAAAACCATAATTAACTGATGAAGAGAAATCAAGTGATAAAGTTCATAATGTTCAACACCTTTATATGGTCTTTTTAATGATTTTATTTATTTTTATTTGAGAGAGAGAGAAAGAGAGAGCATGAGAGGGGAGAAGACCAGAGGGAGAAACAGACTTCTCAAGGAGCTGGGAGTCTGATGCAGGACTCATGACACTGAGTTGAAGGCAGTCAGTTAACCAGTAACTGAAGTCAAGTCAGAGTCACCCAGGTGCCCCCCTTTATATGGTCTTTAAAAACTTTTAGCAAAGTAGGAATAAAAAACCCTCTTAATTGGTAAAGGTTACATATTAGGAACCTATATCAAACATTAAGCTGAATGGACAAACTTTGTATTTCTTTTATTATGGTAAACAAGTTAAGAGTGACTCCAGTCACCATTGCTTTCAACATAGTATCAAAGGTCTGATAAACACTGTAAGAAAATGAAACGAGGCATAAGGATTAGAAGTAAAAACAAAAAATGTAACTATTTGCATATATTATGGCAATCTACCTAGAAAAACCAAGAGTACATAAATAAACCTTAAAATAAACAGAGCTCAGCAAAATTACCAGATACAATAAAGCGTAACAACCACTAGAAAATAGGGGACACCATTCACCAAAAGCAAAACAAAAACCAAAAAAACCACTATCTTAACCAAGAATATAAAGAACTCTTGGAAGATAACATTTAAATTTGAGTAAGCAGAAAGAAGAAGACTTAAATAAAAGGAGAGGCGTACTTCCATGTTCTTGGATGGGTTGAATTAAATTCAGTATACCACCCCACCAAATTCCAACTGGATTTTGAGGAACACAATATACTTTTCCCCTAAAATTTACAGGGAAAGAAAAGAAGAATATAATATAGAGACTTAAGTAAACCAAGCAAGAAGACTTGCACTACCAAACAGTGACACACCGCCAAACTACAACAGTAAAATCAGAACTGACAAATAGACCAGTAGAACAGCATGGAAGATTCAGACTGTGCTTGTTTATATATGACACATTAATAATAAAGATGGCATTAAAAATAAAAGTTAAGAATGGGTTATTTACTAAATGGTGATGTGAAAACTGAGTAACTATATGAGAAAAAATAAAAGTGGATTCCAACTTAGTATCATATACAATGTATATACTAGATGGATTAAACACTTAAAGTGTGGGGAACATAGGTGGCTCAGTTGGTTAGGCATCTGCCTTCAGCTCAGGTCATGATCCCAGAGTCCTGGGGTAGAGCGCCACATCAGGCTCCCTGCTCAGTGGGGAGCCTGCTTCTCCCTCTCCCTCGCCCTCTGCCTGCTGCTCCCCTTGCTTGTGCTGTCTCCCAAATAAATAAAATAAAATACTTTTTTTAAAAGGGAAAGGTATAGAGTAAACAAAAGAACATGGAGTTGAAAAACATTTGCCATTCTGAAATGAATCCAAGTGCCAGTTTGT
The DNA here is from genome assembly GCA_004024625.1 of Mellivora capensis. Lineage (NCBI taxonomy): Eukaryota > Metazoa > Chordata > Mammalia > Carnivora > Mustelidae > Mellivora > Mellivora capensis. Next base: position 15,703 of record PISX010031570.1, read on the forward strand.
TGGAAGAATAGATATATTACCAGCTAGCTAACCAAAGGGGAAAAAAGGAGTGAGCATAAGTAGAAAAAAAAAATGGCAACAGGTAAAAATTCAACTGAATGTTAGGTGGGCACTTTCCAGAGCTCTTTAAAAATAAATCTAAGGAAATTTGAGCAAGATGGCGGAGAAGTACCAGCTGAGACGACATCAGAAAGCAGGAGATGAGCTAGATAGCTTATCAAACCATTGCGAACACCTACAAATCCAATGGGAGATCAAAGAGAGGAAGAACAGCAATTCTGGAAACAGGAAATCGACCACTTTCTGAAAGGTAGGACCGGCGGAGAAGTGAATCGAAAGTGACGACCGCGGGGGAGGGGCCGGCTCCCGGCAAGCGGCGGAGCAACGGAGCACTAAATCAGGACTTTTAAAAGTCTGCTCCACGGAGGGACATCGCTCCAGAGGCTAAACCGGGGTGAAGCCCACACAGGGTCAGCGTGGCCCCAGGTCCCGCAGGGTCACAGAAGGATCGGGGGTGTCTGAGTGTCGCAGAGCTAGCAGGTATCGGAGCGGGGAAGCCGGCCACAGAGACAGAGCCGAGGAGTGAGCTCTCAGCTCAGGGTTACCTTGAACCGGTCGCAGGCTGGGTGAGTTCGGAGCGCGGCCAGAGGCGAGGGAGATGGGAGTAGCCGGAGCTTTTCTCTGAGGAGTGGAGCCCCAAATCTCAGCTCCTCCGGGCCGGAGACTAGGAGGCCGCCATTTTCATTCCCGTCCTCCGGACTCTACAGAAAGCGCTCAGGGTACAAAAGCTCCTGAAAGCGAAACCGAGCGGATTACTTAGACCGGCCCCTGGTAAGGGCGGTGCAGCTCTGCCTCGGGCAAAGACACTTGAGAATCACTACAACAGGCCCCTCCCCGAGAAGATCAAAAGAAATCCAGCCAAGACCAAGTTCACTTAACAAGGAGAGCAGCGGAACTCCAGAGGAGGAGAAAGCAAAGCGTGAAATTCATGGCTTTCTCCCCATGATTCTTTAGTCTTGCAGTTAATTCAATTTTTTCTTTAAAGGGCATTTTCCTAGGGTCTTTGCCACCCTTTGAGTATTTTATTTGCTCCTTCATATAATCTTATCTGAAAAAAATGACAAGGTGGAAAAACTCACCACAAAAAAAAGAACAAGAGACAGTACCAAAGGCTAGGGACTTAATCAATACAGACATTGGGAATATGTCAGATCTAGAGTTCAGAATGACAATTCTCAAGGTTCTAGACGGCCTTGAAAAAGGCATAGAAGATATTAGAGAAACCCCCTCTGGAGATATAAAAGCCCTTTCTGGAGAAATAAAAGAACTAAAATCTAACCAAGTTGAAATAAAAAAAGCTATTAGTGAGTTGCAATCAAAAATGGAGGCTCTTACTGCTAGGATAAACGAGGCAGAAGAAAGAATTAGTGATATAGAAGACCAAATGACAGAGAATAAAGAAGCTGAGCAAAAGAGGGACAAACAGCTACTGGACCACGAGGGGAGAATTCGAGAGATAAGTGACACCATAAGA
>PISX010031571.1:0-17213 GCA_004024625.1 Mellivora capensis
GTTTTAGCCTCAGGAGGTCCTTAAGGACCCTTGAGAATAAAGCATGTGTTCCTGTTTCTGACAAAGAACCCAGCAATTAATCAGCCCGTCCAATTCTCTACCCACTGCAAGACACCATTAGTGATGGCTGGGCATGGGTGTAAGAGAAGGGTTCAGGGTTATGTCATCTGTTGACCAAGCCCAACAAATAAGATAGAAGCAGAAAATTTAACAACACAGTTCAGGAAGAGTTATTACTGTACCTTGTGTAGGTTCTCAAATGGTGCTCTAGTTCAGGTTTTGTGCTTCCGTCATTGTGCTCCCATCATTTCCTCTGCATGGAATTCTGCCGCCTAAGCTCTTCTGGCTGAATCCCAAAGCTCTAAATTCATTCTAAGCTTTATCAGATCTGTGATTCTTAATGTGAAGCTGAAACTGAGACTTTGAAGGGTGGGTCCTGTTTAGGTGGTGCTGGGGTCTTTAGTTCAGACAGGAGGCTTGTGTGCCTGGACGCAAGCCCCTGGATGGGGCAGCAAGGGGGGACGGGGACCTCCCTGGTTTGTTCTGAGGTGTTTCATAGGTCATGGTAAGACATTTTCTGGAAATGTGGAAAGGTGCAAAATGGAACCAATAATGCTCTGGAATTCCTTCTCACTGAGGTTGCGTTACCCCCATTAGCAGATCTTGGGAACTGGCTGGCAAAGGGGAAGTGTCAGTTGCAGAGTTCCAGTCCCAGAATCACAAAGAATAACTAGAGAGTGGGGACTGAGTCAGAGAAAAAGTAAGGTAATAACGGGTACGATAAAATAATGAGCTTCATCCTGGGAATTGTTTACACAGGTTTCAAAAGAGGAGAGAAACTGACCAGCAGAAGGGAATAACACCCAGAAATTTGCAGCAAAGGAAGCCACTGACTGCTACCCCTAGGTGGGATAGTCACAGGCCAAGGTGACCTTGCCCAGCAGAAGCTAGAGCCATGGCACAGAGGCAGACCCCTGCTGGTTACTTAGTTAAGGGCAGGAGAGTAGAGTGAGTGACATTCCCCCTGTCTGCTGATGCTGTTGACAACTGAACCCATTCATGCTGGAGTCTGGGATATTCATGTAATGATAGAGGAAGAGCTGCAGAAGGGTTAGTAGTGGATCTGAGGGTAAAGAGGCCTATCCTTGGTACTGAATCAAAACATCATTCATTCATTCACTGCAGGGTGATGGTATCACTAACACTAAAAGCTCCAGGATCTCTCATGGACTTTCAGCCTCATAGGCAGCACCGTCCAAGGGGTAGACTCACTGTAACATGTTGAGGAGGAAAGTTGTTGAATTTCTAGTGTTCTGAGGAGTAGAGATTCTGATTGTCTTTTCTCTCAAAGCCAGATAACCAGATTTCTCAGGTAACTACTTCAAGACTGGCACACAATCAAAACTGAAATTCTTAAAGCCTTACCAACTCAAGTAGCTTTCATGACTCTTTCATTATAGCATTGTTTATTTCTGCCATGAAAGCAGTGTTAGTAACACTGTTACAGTTGGCTCTACAGGGGTCTGTAGTCTCCACTGTGGAGAACAGCCTGGGGAAGGAGCCAGATGCTTCTAGGATGGGACACAGGGATAGCATGAATGTTTACTTGTTAATAAGCAGCTGACCTTGGGACAAAACAAGCTCCCCCTATAAATCAGATTCTTTAACCAGATAAAAAAATATCCATTACCTAAGTACATAAATGTATCCCATAATACATATAAGTACTGAGTTTATACAAGGGATGATCAGAGTTGTTTTCAATGGGGCCTTGAGATGGTTGAATTTTCACTGCGGTTTTTTTTTTTAATTTTTTAAAAATTTATTTATTTGTCAGAGAGAGAGAGAGAGCGAGAGACAGAGACAGAGTGGCAGGCAGAGGCAGAGGGAGAAGCAGGCTCCCTGCTGAGCAAGGAGCCCAATGTGGGACTCGATCCCAGGACGCTGGGATCATGACCTGAGCCAAAGGCAGCCGCTTTACCAACTGAGCCACCCAGGCGTCCCTTCCCTGTGGTTTTTAATGTGGTTTTTAATGTGGTTATTTCAAAAGAATGGTCTATGTCTTGCTTCATGTGATTTTTATTTTATTATTCATATTATTTGGCACCATGAGGTAAACACCCTTTGCCTCAGTTTCTCTACCCCTACCACCGTATCTTGTATCCATCCAGGGAGCAGGGCCAGAGTCAAAGCTACTGGATGGGATTAGGGATGGAAAGCCATGTTGAGCCATCCCTTGGAGCCGCCTTGTTTTATGAGGCCCTTGGCTTGGGACAACTTCCTTCTGCATGGCGGGACACTTGGTTTCTGATTGCTTGTGTCCCTGCCAGGTGGTGGACAGTGGGCCGGAGGGCCAGAGCTGAACTAGGTTGACCTTCGGCTCTGACTGAATGTCCATGTCCCTCCCAGCGAGTCAGGAATTGGATGGGAGTGTTGGACCTGGTGCTGAGGTATGGGGGATTCCCCTGTACCCCCTCTGTATGAGTTCTGACGAGGATCGGCATACTGTAGACCTCAGGTTGGAGTAGGCTGTTCCCCCAAGTAGTTACAAAAATCCTGAACGTTTTATCAGGTACAATTTCAAACACATAAAATTGAAATAATTTTACAGAGAACATCATTCTACTTATCACAAGTCCTTGATATTTTATTATACTTGCTTTATCATGTATCTACTTAGGTAACCATTCCTCTATCATCCCTCAGTCCATTTATTTTACTATTCATTTCGAAATAAGTTGCAGCATCAATGCACTTCACCCTAAATAGTTCAGCATGCTTATCATTAACTGAAGTTTAATATTTTGTATAGTCCTTTGATTTCTTTCAGACATATAATGCACAGAATTTACATTTGATAAGTTTTGATAAATGCATTGATATTCTTGTAAAATATGTTTATGACCTATTTCTAGGAAGTCTCTGAGGAATTTTTGCACTGTTGAATGGATCAGTTTTTCAGTATTTAGCTTCTTTGCTGCTCTGTATAGCATCAGTTTTGAGAATAACACCTGGAGGAGAATAATGCTCAAAAATGTGGGGTTTAAAAATTTTTTTCCTTGGTTTTATTTGAATGGAAGTAAGTTTGTAATTTTTAGGCTCCATAAAGTGTTGGAGTCAAGGGAATACTTAAACAGGAAGCAAGCTTGTGGATGCTGACATACATTTATACAAAAATATGCAATGCATTTAAACTCCATATATGAGTCCATGAATAGATGTTGGGGACAGCCATTGAATGTCCTGTTGATCTCTTAATGAGAATATAGATAGGTTTGAAATGTATACTTTTGGATATGTGATCATAGGAATATATTTGAAATATATTATTTCTTCAAGGATGCATATGAGTCTCCAATGATTTATAAGATTATGTCCATAATCTACATGAGTCTCTATAATTACTGAAAGAATAGAGAGAGTCTGGTGTGTTTGGTGTGTCAAGATAGGTGACTGATTAGAGATTTGGGCAATTAAACATATTTGTGTTTATCTGTTTGTATGTGTATGGATTGAAAAGAGGCACTGCAAATATTAGTAAATAAATGGCTGAATATGACTAGCGCCATATTTGTGGGAGTCTTAGAATGTCCAAGAATATGCATGTTTGTGTGCATACATGTGTTTGCATCCCCTGATCAAGGACAGATTCATATAGTAATGGATATGGATGATGACATCAGGCATGATGAGGCCAAGAATGGGATTCTCCTGGGAGCAATTCTCACATGGCCTAGCTTACTACTCATTGATACCACCTTCTCTATTATTTATACTTTCCCTCCTCCCACCACAAACAAACCCTGGGATTCTAGGGTGGTCATAAATTTGTGAGTCCTAGGAAAATGAGCTGATGTTACTCTCCCAGCGGGACTCACAGACCAGTACTTCCAGCTACAGAGAAAAGAACCATCTGCCACCCAGTGAGTGTCCTTCCTTTGGATTGCCCATGTGGACTCCTTATCTAGAAGGTGTCCCAAACTTTAATACTCTTACTGCAACTTCAGACAGACTCTGCCCCTCATATTTTCCCTCCAAACATCAGCCAAATCTGTTTGCTGACAAAGTCAAGGATCACAGATTCTGATGCCAGGTCTCATCTTAACAAAAACCCTAATACCAAACCATATACCCTTAATGTTAAGGAGATTTAAATGCATCAGATCTAGATTTTATCTTCTGTGTATTCCATGCTTTTGTTTGCCTGCAATTTGAATTATTGTCTCATATACCTAACTGTTGGATATGCAGCTGGAGACAAGATCACAGAACCAAATGAATTGAAGTAATTCAACCTTGTGGTATTCAATATTAGCTAGATTTTTAGGATTGAATATGTTATGGGAATGTAATTGGTGGGGATATTACTGTGGGTCTGTTAATACTGATGTATTATTTGCGCCACTGTGTGTGTATGTGCGTGTGCATGTGAGTGTGTGCATGTGTGTGTTTATAAGTCTGTGTTCTGAAGAGTGTACATATGAGAGGATATCTGAAACATTGTATAATGTCAGTGAGTAGCCATGAGTCTCCCTAAATTCTGTGGTTGTGATGGTGTTGAGTGTGACCAAAGGAGTGCATAATGGTTTCTATGTGTGTGATGTGAGATAGTCCCCACAGATAGATCTGAATGTTTAAGTATGTGTAGGAGTATAAAGATGTATATTTAATGGCACTTTTGTGTAACCATGTTTATGCTCATCCACATCCTGTGTAAAAGAACCACATTTTTGCGTCTGTCTCCATCTTCTTGACTTTTCTTCCTAAATGAGCCACATTTAGTAAGCCTTAACTGACACCCTTATGGTCCAAACAATGAAAAATGTTTGTTAGGTGGTGGCAGAACATGTTTTATTTGGAGTAGAAGTTTTTAGAGCTGCTTTCTAGACCGAGGAAAGTCTGGAGTGTCTGCCTGAAATATGACCTTCTGGTTTACCTAAATTTGCACATCAATATTTAAGGACAGTGGAGTATATATATCTTGTGAGAGGGACCATAGTATCTGTTGGCATGGCACTCTTAAGAGTCTTTTCACTTCTTCAGTATGTGAAAATAATCTTGGAGTGAAGATGATAAAAAACCAAATCTGGATCGGCTGGATTTGAGAAGTCTATTTGGAGACATTGTCTTTGAACCTGGGTCAGGATAAAGAGAGACATTTAGAGGGGGAATAGGGAAAAGAAACCCTACTTGTTAAAGGATTCCTTTGGATTCTCATTTGGATGAGCAAAAACGAAGGAATACACAAATTTCCTTCTCATGGTCCATGTATTTTCAGGATTATTCCTAACATCTGGGGGTTCTCCAGCTTCTGGGAACCATCTAATTTCACTGTACTTATTAAGAAGACAGGGAAAAAGATGGAAATTCTAGAAAGTCAAAGGAATAAGGAGTTGTTATAAGAAAATAGGGGAGTCATTATGCCTAAATTCCAAAGGGGAACTTATTTTATTTTTTAATTTCAAATATAGATTTTTTCGGTTTTATTGTGATATTATTGACATATAGCATGTGTCACTGTGGGGTATACAGTGTGATGATTGGATACATGTATATACAGCAAAATGAGCACCACAATAAGATTAGTTAACACCTCCATTTCCTTACATAATTTCCATTGTGTGTGTGTGTGTGTGTGTGTGTGTGTGTGGTACGACATTTACGATCTACTCTTTTGATGATTCTCAAGTATATATTATAGTATTGTGAATTATAGTCATTCTGCTATTATTAGATTCACAGAATTTATTTGTCTTGGAGCTGGAAGCTTGTATCCACTGACTGACATCTCCCTATTTCCCTCATCACCCCCACTCTCAGCCTCTGACAAGCACCATTCTGTTCTCTAAAGATTGGAGCTTTAATTTGGGATATCAAGTACCATGGAAATAGTTACAGAGATATTTTGGATTAAGGATGAGAAGTCTTTTTTTATTTTATAAAGATTTATTTATTTATTTGAGAGAGAGAAAGCATGAACAGGAGAGGCAGAGGGAGAGGAAGAAAGAACATAAAAAAGACTCCATGGTTACCATGGAGCCCAATGTGGGGCTCGATCTCAATGCCCAGATCATGACCTGAGCTAATACCAAGAGATGACCAGTTAACCTACTGTGCCACCCAGGTGCCCTAAGGCTGAGAATAAGTCTTTCATGGTATGGTTTTCTCAGTCTGCACCATTCTGACTACTGTTTACTTTTCCTGGAGTTAGGCTGCCACTGCTTAAGGAGAAAGACAAAGAAAGAGTCAGTAAAGAAGCTATAAAAAGAGATGTGAAGTAGGAGGAAACTAAGTTGCCAACAATATTAACTCTGATGGAGAGCTCACCTGGATGAAGAGAGAGAATGTTTTCATCCAGTTGAGCAACAAAGTGGTGACTGGTGAGCATAGAGGTGAGCACAGAGCAATTAATTTTAGTTGGTAGGGGGAAGTGTGGAAACCACAGTATAATAAATTGAACAGTGATAGAAGGTAAGGCCAATAAGTTTGAAACCTTGATGTGAAATGTGTCAGCCTGATGATTCACAGACCTGTGCCCCTGGGTCCAATAATACATTATATGTTAATAAAATAATTTAAAAAATAAGTTTGAAACCGTGACTTTCAGGATCTCAGAATGGAACTGGAAAAGCAGACATATAAACAGGCTCCCTTTCCATGATAGGGAGACAGTGTTTCAGGGAGTTCGACTAGGAATTAAGGAAGAATTAAGAGAGGGACGGTTATATTTTTATGGTGGTCTGTCTGGTCTTATACATGCTTAATGCTTGAAGGGAAAGAGACAGGAAAGGAGAGACTGAACTTGCAGTACAGTAGACTAATGGGAGAGGTTTCTGAAAGAGATAGCAATAAATAGAATTCTGGAGGTGGAGGGAGGTGGAGGGCTTGGCCTTGGACAAGGAGAGACACCCCTTTCTCAGAAACCAGTGGGTGAGAACAGATAAAGATGTGAGTTTAAAATTTAAGTAGTGTTAAAATGACTCTGTCAGTCTGTCTCTCTGTTTTCCAATAAAACACTTGCTTCTTTGGTTTTATCCAGCCGTACATCCAGAAGATTGGTTGCAGAAATTATCAAAGGTTGGTGTTTCCTGTATGAATGTGAAAGAGAAACAAAGAGAAGATAAGGGTACCAGTCCCAGTGGAAGAGTAGGTCAAAGAAAAAGTGAGGAGGAACTCACAGACAAATAGGCCAGGATAATATAGGAGAGTTATTGAGACACTAAGAGCACTGTATGGGTTTGAGAAGGTAGGAGAGGTGGAAGGTAGAAGCCTATTGTAATAAAGTAAAAAATAAAGGAATTTAAGATTGCAGAGGTGGAATATTTTTTTGATGATGGCAGGTCCAGGGATAGTTGTGGGACTTGGAGTCTGAGGAGACCTGAGTAAAGGTTACTGAACCTATAAGTTCACAGGATAGAAGTTTCATCTGCACCATCAGCCAAAGGATTCCCAAAGGAATGGGTAGTGTTTCTTTTTCCCTGTTTATCTTAATTTCTATATGTCCCAGATTTCCAAAAGATGGCTTCTAGGATGAGATGGGGGAAGTGAAGGAATGATGCACCTTAAGGTAAAGATTAGGGGCATCATTCATGTTGTCTCCTACTTATTGCCTTGCCATGCTATGGCACTCACCTGATCATCACATCTTCATGGAGTTTCTACCATGGCCTAGACAGGGTACTGAGCACCAGTGATAGAGAAATGAATAGAACCCAATTACTACCCTCAGAGAGCTCACAGTCTAATGAGAGAAGCAGGAACATAGACAAACACTTTCAATCTCTAACCTTTTGTGTTGGAGACAGGAGGTCTGAAAGAAAGTGAAGAACTCCCCCAAAACACCCACTGGGGGTCACCCCCCTTCTGTATTCTCCCACCTGCCTGCCATGCTGAGCCTCAATGATACCCCCTTCCAGCCAGCCACACTCCAGCTGACAGGCATTCCAGGGATGCAGAGAGGCCAGGCCTGGGTTGCCCTGATTTTCTGCATCCTCTACCTGATTTCCATCATAGGCAACCTCAGCATCCTCACTCTGGTAGTTCGGGAGCCTGTTCTGCACCAGCCCATGTACTACTTCCTCTCTATGCTCTCTCTCAACGATCTGGGAGTGTCCTTCTCTACACTTCCCACTGTGCTTGCTACCTTCTGCTTCAACTACAGCCACATTGGCTTTGATGCCTGCTTGGTTCAGATGTTCTTCATCCACACGTTCTCTTTCATGGAATCAGGCATACTGCTGGCCATGAGCTTTGATCGTTTTGTAGCTATTTGTGACCCACTACGCTATGCCACCATGCTCACCAACAGCCGCATCTTGACTATGGGCCTGGGCATCCTTGCCAAGAGTTTCATCACACTCTTCCCTTTCCCCTTTCTGGTAAAACGACTGCCCTTCTGCAAGGGCAGAATTTTGCATCATTCATACTGCCTCCATCCAGATCTCATGAAAGTGGCGTGTGGAGACATCCACATTAACAACATCTATGGGCTCTTTGTTGTCATTTTCACCTATGGCATTGACTCGGCATTCATCCTGCTTTCCTATGCATCGATCCTGAGAGCTGTGTTGGCCATCGCATCCCAGGAGCAGCGGCTCAAGGCACTCAACACCTGCATGTCACACATCTGTGCAGTGCTGGCTTTTTATGTGCCCATAATTGCTGTCTCCATGATCCATCGCTTCTGGAAAAGTGCCCCACCTGTTGTTCATGTCATGATGTCCAATGTCTACCTGTTTGTACCTCCCATGCTCAACCCCATCATCTACAGTGTGAAGACAAAGGAAATACGCAGAGGGATCTTCAAAATCCTCCATAAATCCCAGAGCTGAGGAAGGCTACTAAGAGAAGTCCTTTGGAGAAAGACTGGGGCTGGTTTGCCAGCTTTAGGAATGCTAAAACACGGTGAGGGGAACCAAGATCTTGAGAGGTGGAATATGGAACTAATAAGAGAACATCTGACTCAATAAAATGTCATAAATATATACTGAACATTTACCATGTGAAAATTTTCTGCTAGTCACTGAGAATGTTATAATGGTGAATAAGGCATATTGCTAAGTAAGAGATATATCAAGGAAAAAAACATAAAAATGAGTAACAGATGCCTGAAAAATGTGTGGTATATATGGAAACAATGGAAATTTTACTGAGCAAACAGGCTGAGCACAAATAATGCTATTACTACTCAGAGTGAGGGAAATGATAGACATTAGACAGCAAATTCTGTGGAGATTTGGTGCTTCATGTTCAAGAGAAGACCCATTTCATGTTCAGATCAAGATAAGACTGTGTGTGTGTGTGTGTGTGCATGTGTGTATGTGTTTATATAAAGTAATTTGTGAAGGATGAGAGGGGTTAGGGTACTTGGTACAGGGTGATAGGAAAAAGAGAATGTTAATGGTCTTAGCATAAATAACTGCCTGAGAAGAAATCTTTAGGCAAAGGAAGCTTAGAACCTTATGTTCCAAGTATGGCCCAGTGAAGAACAGCATTGGTATATCTGGTAGTTTTTTAGAGAAACAGAATCATAGACCTCACACCAGACCTACTAAATTCAAGTTGTATTTAGTAAGTTGTATTAGTATTTATTAAGTTGTATTTAGTAAGTTGTATTAGTAAGACCCATGGGTGATTAAAGCTTGAGAAGCACAGTGCTACTCTTTCAGACACCTCTCAGGTAATGTCCATGTGATGTGTAGCAAAAATAACAAGACTCATGAGTTACAAGAGTCTGGAAAAGTGGTTCTCAAAGTGTAATTTCCAGACCAGCATCACCAGCAATGCTTGGGAATTTGTTAAGCATGAAGATTCTCTGGGCCTTCCTCAGATTTCCTGAATCAGAAAATCTGGGAGGTGAGGTCTAACAAGCTGCATTTTAATAAATCCTCCAGGTAATTCTGATATAATTCTCAAAGGTTGAGAAGCTTTAACCTAGAATATTAGTCTAGAATATTTAAAAGAATTGCAAACAGATTTGTTTAGACAAAGGGGAAGTTTCATATTGAGAAATTTGGGAAGTACAATCTTGAGAAGATTGTGTGTGTGGTTTTTAAATATTTTATTTACTTATTATTTATTTATTTATTTATTTATTTATCTTTAAAGACTTAACAAGGTTTTTGTTGGGGGCGAGTTAGGTAGGCAACTTCTATTGGTAATATTAAAATTGCAGACCTCCAGGAGGAAATCAGGTGCTCAGCATAAATCACATTGTTTGCATAAACAGTTTAGGCCTAGTGAGTCACTCTCAAGAGTTTGGGTGGTGGGAACCCCCTGGAGATCCAAGTTCCCAGATGCCAACTGAGGGACTCTTTGCAACATGACCACTCTAAGCATATGCTGTCTTGGACCTGCTATGTTAATCTTTCTGCACACTGAACACCCAACTGATAAAGAGTCTCTTGAGTAGAGTCAAGCTTGTGCCATGAATAAATCTGAATATACATTAGGTTTTCGTAGTAAAGAACAAAACATCCCTGAGAAGGTTATTCCATGAAATTTGGTATAGGTGATTCCGTGAAGGATAAAACCAACTACGGGTGTTGGTGGTGATCTGGGAGAATGGAGTTCTAACAGTCACCTATTCTCGTAGACCAGAAAACTTAGTTGAAGATTCTGTATATTGTGATGCCACAAAAACATTCAATGAAGAAAGAACCCAAATGTTCCACCTGTTTAAGTAAGAACCACTGTTCCCTGGGATTTGAGGACCAGAACTGTTTCCAGCATTTGCTCATGTGGATCTGTTCTGTCTTATGAAAACTCTCCCCATGTGCACGCCCTGGAATTAACACAAGATCAGAGGTAGCAGAGAAGTTATCGCACTGTGGGGGAGCACACAATGTCTGAGGGCATTTTGGCATATATGTATTTTTTCATGGTGTCTCACAATTAAAAGTCCCCAAGTAATCCCAACAACGGCCTGCTCTAATTGTTCTGCTTGACCAAGATCCAGTCACAGGGCTCCTGGCTTCCAAGGAGTGCCAGCTTCCCCCACTTTCTCCTGACACCCTTGCCCAGAAGGTTATTCCAAGGATAGAGTGTGCACAAACAAGATTTTATTTATTTATTTTGGAGAGAGAGAGAGAGCAGGAGGAGGGGCAGGGGAGGATGGAGAGGGAGAAGCAGACTCTATGTGGAGATCAGGACCTGAGCCAAAATCGAGTCAGACACTTAGGCTTAACCAACTGAGTCCCCCAGAGGCCCCATGGTTTTGAAAGCTGGGAGGAGACTGAGTGAAGGGCAGGGGCATATGGTGCTGTGGTGAAGGGAAATGCAGATTACAGCCTTTTATCTCCACGAGGTGGTGCAGGTGGAACACTGAAACAGCTTCACAGAAGGATTTGGTGAACAATCCCCCAGCCATCCCAGGGTCACTCTGAGGCCCCTGTCCGACCCTGTAATTCCCTTCTTTACCCCCATTTCTGGAACCCAAAATTCAGGCAAGCTCTAATTTTAAGTCTGCCCTCTAGGCAATTAGAACCTAGAGGGGGAAAAAAATCAGTTGTTTGTCACAGTGAGATGTGGGACCTTGCCAGTTGTCAGTAGGATTTCAATGTATACAAGTCCCCTGACCAACACCTCTTCTGAGACTTCTCTCTTCTTTCTACAAAGTCTATGAACTTCTTTCTAAACAGTGTATTTCTTTTTTAGAAGGGATATGCCTACTCTGGTTATATTCTTCTACACCAAACATGTACCTGCTTTGCTTTGCTCTATTGTGGAAAATCCTGCTTATACTCCACAGGGCACATTTATTTCTCTATTTAAGCTTTATGGGGGAAAATGTTGCCTAATTTCCCATAGATAACCTTTAACACTTATAAAAGTCCCCTTTGTTGGGATTTGTACAGATGCTAGGTTTACTATTGTCACTCCAAACCAGTACTTAGGGTTTCTGTTGACTTTTCCTGTCAATTAATGGAAACAGAATCTTCAGAAACTGAATCTTTAAAAAAGGACTTTTTAGTAAAAAACAAAAACAAAAAACAAACAAACAAACAAACAAAAACAACAAAAAAATCCCAAACGAGATAATGACAGTTAAACCTAAAATCCTGTGCCTAGCAGTGTTTGGTACACCCAGTACATGTTAATTCAATGAACAACCAAATGACTGATTAAATAAATAAATGAATTGGATCTGATCTGATGCCTGTTCCCCATCATGTTGTCCCTAATGACATACCTAGAGTCACTTGACTCTATGACTTCTAAAAGTCTTGCCCTTTCTCACCAGGGGCTTATGCCCAATCTGCATTGTTTTGGTCTCTGTTTTTTCTCCTGTGATTCTCTGACTTCATTCACAAGGTTGTCATCTGCATTCTCTTGAATTCCATCTCCGGGTTCCCAACTCATTCATCTGATCCAAGAAATTCTACAATAGTAGAAAGCAAAAAGTGCTCTTTGGAGATATTTCTCTTGGAGATATTTCAAAGTTCCTTATAGGGAAGGGGAAATTTTCTCTATATCTATCTTCTGTTTGCTTTCCCTAAGTATCCCACTCCTTGGTTTATAAAGGGGAGAGAGCTCTCCTGCTATGCCTTCTTTTTTATTTTATTTTATTTTTTAAATTAACTTATAATGTATTATTTGCCCCAGGGGTACAGATCTGTGAATCATCAGGCTTACACACTTCACAACACTCATGATATCCCATACCCTCCCCAATGTCCATAACCCAGCCACCCTATCCCTACCCACCACCCCCCAGCAACCCTCAGCTTGTTTTGTGAGATTAAGAGTGTCTTATGGTTTGTCTCCCTCCTGATCCCATCTTGTTTCATTCTTTTCCTTCCCTACCCCCCATAATCCCCTGCCCTACCTCTTAAATTCCTCATATCAGAGAGATCATATGATAATTCTTTCTCAGATTGACTTATTTCGCTTTCCTGTTATGCCTTCTTTAAATATATCTTTATCCTATTTGAAACTGAAACAAGGATGAGGCCAACTGAAATACTTAGTGGGAAGATTAAATATTTGGGAAAGAATTTATTAGGGATATTTGAAATTGGGGACTCCAGCAGAATTTATGATAAGGATAATTATCATGTGAGGTACAAGCACATTAAAAACTGTCACTTTCTTCTTTTCATTTGAATATCTACCCCTAAAGATAGGTACTAATCCCTTATGAATTGAGTTCCTAGTTCAAGAAATGCTAATCTCTTGAAATCATGAAGCTTGTAGATGGTAAAAATAGGACTCAAAACTACATCTGTGTGATTTTGAACCCTACAGTCTTTCAGCATCCTAGGATGTCTCTCCTGAACGAGACCTCTGAGTTTGATGAGGGGTTGAGTGTAAGGGATGGGAGTGAGAATTGAGTAGGGAACAGCTATGATGAGTGGGTGAAGGAAGCTCAGTCATATCCCTTATTCGTTAAATCCTGAGCTCCAAGCTCTCTTCTCTTGAGCTCTGAGTCCTAGAGTTTACCCACTGGGGTCTAAATTTTAGGTTCTGCCTGTGATACAGGTTTTAAGTCCAGAATTTGAGGATGAAGATTCCTGGTTCTGGGCTGAGAGTTCCAGTTTTGAGACTGGATTATTGGGAGCCAAGAGGATGTTGCCATGGAGTCTGGGGGATGTGTCTTTATCCTCTGCATCACAGGGAAGCTGTTGAGATTTTTATTTTCTGTGTGGAGAGAGGGAAGTATATTTAGGGGATGTATTTGTCTTTCCTTTCTCTTCCCAAGGGGAGATATAATCCCCCTCCTTTTCTCATCACCAGCTCAGCATCACCACCTTCAGGCACACCAGGGCCCCAGGGTCCTGACCCCTGGGGACTCTCACTCAGAGACATATAGAATCCTCCTCCCCTCTTACTCCTGCTTGCCTAAGGCTTTTTTCCATGCCTTCATGAGCTCTGGCCTATGCTCTTTCAATCTCACTGCCATTTCACAAAGCTCTCTCAAGTGAGTCTGAGTCTTTTGCCTCTCCAAGGCATGTGTGCAAGAGTATGTTTCAGTCTATAATTCCATGTGGGCCTCTGAGGTTCTCCTGGTCTCTCACGTCTCTGTATCTTTGAGTGAGTCTCTGTCAGGGCACATATGGGCTGTGTATTTGCTGCGACTTGTTTGGTCTGTGACGGAGAGGTTTAAAAAAAAATATCCCCAGATCTCATTTTCATGTAGGTTTCCTACAAATAGAGTAATATTTATTCAAATGTTCCTGGTCCTCTCACACACTTTCAGATAGGGTGCTGGAAAGTGGTTTAGGGAAAGACACTTGAACCCATGACAGGTGTTGAGAACCAGCCTCTCTTGGGCCCCACACAGATCCACAGCCCTGATATTCTCAGTGTCACAGGATGAGAGAGAGAGACCTTGGCAGGCTGGACATCAGGCCTGAGGGCAGAAAGACAGTTGAAAAAGGCAGAAAGGGTCTTTAATCCCAATGCAGCAGGTGCTGGGATTGTCCCGCCAATATTCCCAGCAAAGATTATTCAGTCTTTGCTTGAACATTTCTGCTGACTAGAAGATTATCACCCTATTGTGCAGCTTTGACTTTTAAACAAATAACTACACAATATAAATACATGTTTGCGAGTTCAGATGTATTTTGCAAGCAGTTAACAGATACCAGGAAGAATAATATTCAGGTGAAACCTGAAAGAGATTGTTTCTCTGTGTCTGCAGCAATTGCACCAATATGGAGGAAGCACCTTTAAGCCCCAGGTAAGAAAGCACTTCAGAAGTCAGTGCATCTAACCAGGATAGCGGCATTAGGCACAGTGAGCTCCCCATCACTGGGAGTGTTCAAGCTGAGTGTGGGTGACAGTTTGATAAGGATGCAGTGGAGGGGAATCTATCAATAGGTGCAAAACTGGACTCTGGTTTCAGGTCCTGGAGAGACTGTTGGCAACTGAATCAGTGGACATCTGAGAGGGGCCACTTTAGAAGGTTTCCTGGCCTCTTCCACCTGCCCCCTCACACCCCACCATCTGCATAGAAGGCAGGAAAAAAAATATGCATCTGCCACTCTGTCCTTTTCACCACCTGTGAAAATGAAGACCAACTTCTCCACCGCCTCATTCTTCTCCCTTAGGTGGCTTCTGTTTCTTAAACACAATTAAATACTATTTTTATCTCCACGTTACAAGTAAAAAACCAAAACCAAACAAACAAAACCCCCTTTGGATGAGAGTATAAGTTGCCCACATCACATCTAGTAATCGGCTGAGTAAGTATTTTGACAGGTCTGATTTAGTCTAATGTTTCTGCTCTCAATTTTTAAGCTATGCTGTCTCTCCTAAGATTGGGCAGTTTCAAATATTTCCTTTACATGTAAGATTTTAGGGTTCTAGAGGTCAGAGAAAGAGGTGAGAAGAAAGTGTCTGTTATATTTTTACCCAAAATGATGTAGATGGCTGCAACTTCCCTCACTTCCTTCTATCTCCCTCCTTCAGCCTTTGAGGTGAGCTGCTAAGGCAGAAGACCTTCATGAGGAAGCTGATTTCATTTTTTTGTTTCAGATGTCAGATGAAGACATCTCTGCTTTTGATGACATGGGAGCTGAAAGCAATGAAAGCCTTGATGTCCTGTCTGTCTTCCTAACTGGCATTCCAGGATTAGAGGCTCAACATGGCTGGCTTTCTATCCCCTTCTTCACCATGTATATTGTGGCCATTGTGGGTAACAGCCTAATCATGGCAGCAGTGCATGTAGACGCTGCTCTACATGAACCCATGTACCTGTTCCTCTCCATGCTGGCTGTGACTGAGGTGGGTGTTTCTGTGTCTACACTGCCCACTGTCATGGGTATTCTTTGGTTTGATGCTCGCCAGATTGACTTTGATGGCTGCCTGGCTCAGATGTTCTTCATCCACATCTTCTCAGGCATGGAGTCAGGGGTCCTTTTGGCCATGAGTTATGACCGCTTTGTAGCCATCTACAATCCACTGCGATATACAGCCATCCTAACCCTGTCCCGTATCATCTGCATGGGGCTGGGAATCACACTGAAGAGTGTACTGTTCATGGCCCCACTTCCAATCCTTTTGAGGCAACTGCCCTATTGCCATGCTAATGTCCTCTCCCATTCCTACTGTCTCCACTCAGACCTGATCCAGCTGCCTTGTGCTGATACTAAGCTCAATAGCATCCTGGGTTTGTCCATTGTCCTGGCCACTTTTGGGCTGGACTCACTGCTCATTGTGGTCTCTTATGTGCTGATTCTTTACACGGTGCTAGGCATTGCCTCTGGGGAGGGAAGGTGGAAGGCCCTCAACACGTGTGTGTCTCATATCTGTGCAGTGCTTTTGTACTATGTGCCCATGATTGGTGTGTCTGTGATGCATCGAACTGCCAAGCATGCCTCGCCCCTGGTCCACACACTCATGTCTAGCATCTACCTCTTTGTGCCTCCTGTCCTCAACCCCATCATCTACAGTGTCAAGACCAAGCCAATCCGACAGGGAATTTTCAACTTGTTCTCCTGCAAGAGGAAATGGCTCTGAATCCTTTTAACAGGGCAAAGACTTCAAGCCACTCCATAAACTCTGATGGTATTTCTGCTGTGAGCAAAGCTGGACACCTGGCTTTTTGTGGAGGAATAGGAATGAGGAATTCTAAGCATTGTCAGAGGCTTGACTCTGGATCATGAGTCATCCCTGGCTCCTTTTATTTCACATCCTGTCAACATCCGTGTGTCTCTGTATGTATGTATGTGAATGTCTTCTCTTACCAGATGTGATCAGCTTGAGGGGAGAGATCGTGAATTTCACTTTTCTATTTACCCCCAAACGTCCTAAACAAAAAAGCCCGATAAATAATAAGTTAATAGTAAAGTTAGTAAGTTAACATTAAGGCTGGGGTCTTGATATTTGAATTGAAACAAAACAAATTGCTGTTTTTGAGAGGTTAGGTGGGGTTTAAGAATATCCTCCAAGATGGGACACCTGGGTGGCTCAGTTGGTTAAGCGGCTGCCTTCGGCTCAGGTCATGATCCCAACATCCTGGGATTGAGTCCCACATCAGGCTCCTTGCTTGGCGGGGAGGCTGCTTCTCCCTTTGCCTCTGCCTGCCACTCTGTCTGCCTGTGCTCGCTCTCTCCCTCTCTCTCTGACAAATAAATAAATAAAATCTTTTTTTAAATTTCATTTCTTTTCAGCATAACAGAATTCATAGTTTTACAACACACCCAGTGCTCCATGCAATGCGTGCCCTCCATAATACCCACCACCTGGCTCCCCCAACCTCCCACCCCCCG